>JAIUND010000128.1:0-112605 GCA_034699125.1 Gisinianus flammeolus | reverse complement strand
AAAATCACTTTAATTAAAACTTAATTAATTAAAAATATTTGCAATTTTTTTAAAAATTTCTAACTTGTTGTATAAAACAGCCCATGTCTTTCTGCATATTAATATGCAAAAAAGTGAAAATACGACCCGTTATTCTATGCACAACTTCATATACTAGTACAATGTTATTTTATATCTGCGACATGCACTTTAAAAAAACAAGTTTCTCTCTCTTTCTCTCTCTCTCTCTCTCACGTATACCTATAGACCTATCTAGCTCGTGTTTCGTTACCTAATCTTCTGCTCGTGTTTTAAAACTACATACGTGAATAAGCCAAAATTGTCAGCTGGTATAGTAAACATAATACAAACGCTGCATCAAGTTCACGGACCCTTGAATCTAAATTATAGTACAAAAATAAGTTTCGATTCCCCTCCTCATCTTGCTCGGGTTAAGAATCGTAACTTACGATTAAATAGAAATCTTCAGCTCATATAAGGATTTAGTTTGACTCAGGGTAAAAAAAATACCACATTGTTTATTTAAAAAAAGTGTTTCTATTCATGTAATTTACATTACCTGTCTGCATATTATGCATTTTTTTTTGAGCATGGCAAAATATAAAATCTAATGATCTCTGCTGTCTACATTTTGTATCGTTCTTTAGTGGGTGTTTGTGAATGAACAAACAAATGAAAAGAAAATGCAAATAGAGAATAAATCGCTAGCAGTTTCTATATAGGTTTATCATCATTTAAAATTTTACACATTGTAAAAAAAATAATTAGGTATGCATACCGTATTTTACCCTTTGCCTATTTATCGCTCGTGGGTAATACATTATTTATGGATTTGAATTTCGAGATGGTCAAGTCCATGAGTTAGGAAAATGACTAGGACTAACGACCATTACGATACTACTAATGATCCCTAGTGCATCGTCCATTTTTTCTTGTAATTCTCTCACAACTTCAAACTTGGTAGATTTTTCCATGACGGAGGAGTATTTGGAGATTGGGGCGATGAACGACGGGAAAAGGAACGAGAAAAGAAACGCAACAGGCTGTTGTTTCTATTTCACCCACCAGTTAATGGAGTGTATACGGAAAGGTTTTCTAACTCTCTAGTAGCGTAATATGTAATACTACCACTAATTTGTGTGTGCTTCATACCCCCATACATAATTCGTAGAGAATGCACACAGTCATGGTGGCTCTCTTGGTCTGATATTTAGTTACCCAGGTAGGTACATATACATAATACATAATACATATCATATACTTAATCGTTATAGTATACGTATTATATTATTTTTCATGCAACAAAACTGACAAATACGCATTCCATGAGCTCCCTGGATGAATACATATTACATGCACGATAGAATTGCCCAGTGTGTCTGTACGTCTGTAGTCTGTATATGTGTACGACTAACAACGTGATTTTCATTTTAGTTTTTCTCGTGTACACTTTTTCTCCATCCTTTTCCTTTTCTCACGCTGCAAGCTGCTAACCATAAGAGTTTTGAAGTTTTGTCTTCAATATATTTAAAACATTTATATTTCTTGAGTTCATTCTTTCCGAAACTAGAAAAGAAAAGACCTCGCCTATTTATGTATGTAAGTACTTGCAAACATTTTATTTTACCTTTTTTACTATTTTCTTGAGCTCCCATAGCATAATATGTTTTTCCGTAATCTTTTCTATACCTTATGTTACGATCTAAACTCGACGTTAGCTGCTGTGAACAGTTAGTGTCATAAAATGTCACTACATTATGCAGTTTCACCCGGAGTTAATATAAACTTTACATAGATTACATAAAGTACATAAAGTCAAAGGCACGAATACAAAAACGCAGGCAAAGGAGAAGAAGAGTACCAAAAAATTTGAGGATTCACAAACAAAATTATAAATCAAGCAGGAACAAAAACTTGTTGAGGAGTTTAAAAAAGTTGCGCATGTTATGAGAATGGTATACAAATATTTGTGAGGTTAAAGAAGCATTAACCAAGTAGCTAATTCATAAAATTTGGTATTTCCTTTTGTTTATCTTAAGTAACACCAGTTAGTCACTAGAATAAAAATTATCTTCAAGCTTCCACAACATGCTGTAAGTCTTGTAAGTTCATAATATAATCATGTCAACTTGTGTGTAAAAGTGACTTTATAGTAGCTGAAGACGGAGACGAGAATACAACGCAATCAGATTACTCAAACTTGAACAATTCAAAGTCATTATTCATATAGGTATTTAAGTACAGATACATTTGCAGACAGTATATATATATACGTACATTCCTGTTTTCACTACTTTCTTATATTTCTGTACAATCAAGTAAAATAGTAAATCACTAATGCAGAGAACCTTCGTACCCGCCTTCTCACAACAACATGATTACGATTACATTTAGATTTACTCTGTAGTTCACTACAGCCTACTCACATTTCTGAACTATTATTTGAAACCAAGTCAGTTGTTAGAAAAACCCTTCTTCTTCTTCAGGGAATTCTTTTGATTTTGAGCAAAATACAAACTAGATTTTTTGTTTCTCTCTCTCTCTCTCTCTAATAGGTACATGTACAAAATAATAAAAGTAATACATTTAAAAAAATCTGTTAATGACTATGAACACAGAGACAACTTTCTCAGCCAGCAACAAAAGGTAAATCAAATAGCCTTACATGTGTCTACATGATGTGTGTAACACAAACACACCGTGGTTATATACCTCGACAATCTTGTGGTGATTACCTCCTTTTTTTCGACTATCCATGATAAAACAGAAATGGAAAGAATTTTCTGCTTCCCTATTTACACGTTGTGCAAAAATAATTATCAGGTTTTGGAAAATGACTTGTGCAAACTTGTGCCGTACGGTAGCTATATTCGACTCTAAGATTCATCATCTTCACTTTTCCTTTTTTTTTCTCCTCTCTTTGTCTTCAGCTCTTGCCTTTAAAATCATCATCAACATACATTGTAGATGTATATGTTTATTATTGTCGAGTAATCATGAAATAATCATATAGTTTTTTCTATTAGATTTGAACACACAGTTTGGGGTTTTGTGCACGTACTGCGTGTTTTTCTTTGGTCCATAAGTTTGTACATTAGCCTGTATGCCTACAACATTTGTTGAACCTGTATGTAGAACTTGTATGTATACCTATATATGTTTTTACGTAGATGACAGTTTGTTCTTTACTTTTGTCTCTGTTTTTGTGTGTTGTCATTTGTGCAAGTCGCCGGGGGGTTGACCAGGAAGCAGTTTATGCATGTGTATGTGTGTGTGTCCATTTGTTCGTCACTTGTAATTTGGATGAGGGAGCTTTTAGAGTAGGGAAATGTATATTAATTCGATAAAAGTTGTAGGTATATATACGTGAAAAAGGAAGATCGATTGACGTTCATCATTCCCTATTCCTTAGTCTCTAGTTTTAAGACCAAAGTAAATATTATTTAGGAAAAGTTCTTTTTTGCATGAATCTGCATGTATAATGTATGCATGCAAAAAAATTAAGTTAATGCATGAACGGACAAGAGACGAGTGCAAAAATTCTCATCGACACAATCCCAAGCAAATCATGTCAAGCCAAGCCCAGTCAATAAAAACATTACTACATGGATTCGAAATTGACTGTGTATGTCTAAAGTATATAGAGAGGTCTACATTGTATTTTAGCACTTGCATTTTATATCCATTATATACTTTTTATGATTTTCCCTTCCTTCCGGTTCCCAACTATCATTTTTATTATTATTATTTGTGACCATTTCATGATTCATGAGTAGTGTCCAAGGAGCGTACAAGTATGTATATATTGGACTGTAAAAATATTAATCTATATCGGTCAAGAAGGTAGTGAGAGTAAACACGTATTTTGTTGAGGGGTGGACTAGGAACTGAATAGTGAATAGTGAATAGTGAATACACACACTCTTTACTAGAATTTTATTCCAACTAGATTTTTTTTACGTCGTACACTGAACAGTAAAGAAATTTTTGCTCAAACTCCTCAAAAGTTGCTTGCGTGTACTGATACTCTCATACGCATAAAGTGCGTGCAAGATGCCAATACTTTGGTCTAAAAGTTCCATTATAGTTATTACATTAGTACATTCGTTGGCATTTCAAATGTTCTATGTGGAAGCTCATGCCAAAGTGCTCTTCCATCATTTACTTTTTACACATTGCCTCTGACTTGCGGGAAACGTTGCAAAGAGTAAGTAATAAATAGTAGGGCAGGTGAACTCGTAAGATTACTTGCGTATGTAAACACTAAAGACGACAGACAGATAGGAAGGTAGGTGCTTGGATATACTAATATGTTTATGGGCCTCCACCATTATAATAGTAAACCCAGTAGGGTTTTTTTTTGTTTGATTTTGACTAGGAAAGACTTTTTTTTGACAACAAAAGAAGAATATACAAACATTTTCAAGTATTTTTGCACTTTATATCAATACATGTAAGATATATATGATGAAATATAATCATATTTTATTTGGTTATAAAATAGTAAACGTGTACACCATTTTATATCCTTCATTCTACTCTGTTTGAACTCCGTGCATACTAGCAGACACAATACAAATATGATACAAATAAAAGAAACACCAATAAATATGAAATACGACATGCCTATTCTATTGGAGAGGATACGGGGCGGCAGGACTGAACGTCAAGTATATTGTAAATATGTGTGTAGGTATGCTTATTGTGTGTATACACTCTGTACAAATGAAAAGTAGACTATTCTTGGTGAAAGTATAAATATTACAATATTGATAAAGTGTGCATGTTGTACACGTATATGTATTGTTATGATTCATAGTGAAAGGAGTGAGTGAGAGAAAGAGAGAGTTCGACGAACTCCCTGGAGAGACTCCTGGAGAGACTCCCGGAAATCTTCAATCTATTTTTCTAACGATAAGCTACTGTATAGTATATATTTTCGATATTACCACGACGATTATAATATGCGTGCATGATGTGAGTATTGAGGGACGAAGGACTCGCTTCATATTTTGCAAAAGTTCCCTTCTTTCATATTGGCTCATCTATACAAAGATTATATTGAGAACTGTGGTGTGGTGGCCCTTTTTTTTTGAAGGCTCTATCGGAGACCAGGGGATAAATTGTGTGGAACAAGTTGCTGTAGAATGTAAACTTGTAAACGCTCTAGCTGACAGTGTGTGTGAGAGCAAGAGAGGTGTATTCATTGCTTATACCCTGGCTTTGGCTTGTGCACCTTCACGCTATGATGATGGTGCGAAGGGGATTGCCTCCCCTTTTCTACCTGGCTGGTTCATTCCAACCGTGCACACACACACACATGCCCTGTCTACTTGAATTTTTAGTTTCGTTGTGTATTTAGCGTGTGTGGCTGTGAGACTCACAGTGTGTGAGTGTACTTTCGTTCTTTCGTGTCTGCGTGTGGAAGTGTATAACACAATAGAAGTATCTCAAGTATCTATATACTATATTATATCTCTCTCTCTACTCGAGCCAGATCCAAGAAAAGGGGTAAAAGTCTGGTCGTGGGCTGAAGAGTTTTAATTCACGAGGTTCAAAAAGGAAGGAATAATCTATAGATGGATAGTATTAGAGCGAAATAATAAAATATGTGAAATGCAACGTACGAAATATGAAAGGGTTCTAGTTCCACTTTGACTTCCTAGTTCTTCGCACCTGACTCAAACTGTCATCGACATAAATAAATGTGCGACGAGTACAACTTGCTCTGTGTGTGTACGGATACACAGTGTACTCTCTTAAGTGTCCAACCGCAACTACAATAATAATGTATTTATACCATTACGTCTCAAATATCTTATCTGCATTTTGAAACGATTCCCTTGGTCTTTATCTTTGAAATCTCTTTCTGGTCTGTCTCTGAACTCTGAATATACATACAGCACAGAGTTATGCAATCGTATTATTATTATGTGAAAACTTACGACATAATACTTTTTTCTTGCTTTCAAGTTGAGATCGTGTGAGAGGCTGAGAGGTAGCTGACTGGAATTATGACAATATTAAAATTGACTGAATTTTCGTAACATTATAAAATCCTTAACCAATTCAAGCACCTACATACTATATAATAATAATATATTTTATGTCGATAGATACGCTCTTTATATATACAGCTGAGAACAGAGAGCATAGTCGCTTTTGACTTGTGACTGCAAACAATTAACAGTCATTTGAGATATTAGGCGCTATAATAATAAATATAACGGACCGTATATGCATCAATACGATATATGTAACCATATCTCTGTGATAACTACTTACGAGGAACTCTCATTCATCTCTTTACCTTTAGTAGCAGTGGCCAGTCAAACACGTCAACTAGTACTTTGGCTGCCAGCCATTTCCATTCCTTTCTCCCTTTCAGTGACCAACGAGAAGCTGAGACAACAAGTCGTGTGCGTACTTTACGGCTTGGAATATCTACATTTTCTAGCACAGTGAGCGTTGAACGGGGCTATTCGTTGTCGGTTGTCTCAAGGAAACTTATCTTTTCCCCCTCTCGTGTGTGTACTCGTGTACTCTTTCCTCTCGTCATCATTTAAAGTGTGTGTGATTCGAATTTTCAAGTGGAATATATATATTTTTACGCAAATTAGCTGTAGTTGGTGTTAGTGTTTTGGATGTTTTAATTGTTCACTTTGTGTGTATGTGTGAGTGAACATTGGACGTACACTTGTGATATTCAAATGTGCCCTACAAACTTGTCTCCGTCAAGATTTCCTTAAGTAAATTTTACTTTT
Source organism: Gisinianus flammeolus (assembly GCA_034699125.1). Lineage (NCBI taxonomy): Eukaryota > Metazoa > Arthropoda > Collembola > Symphypleona > Katiannidae > Gisinianus > Gisinianus flammeolus. The sequence continues at coordinate 105,841 of JAIUND010000128.1, read as the reverse complement.
CATATACAAAAATCTGTCAAAATATTGGATACGTCATTAGATTGATTAATTGCACTTTACGTGACTGTCCCTGCATATTGAGCTGTGTGTTGGATAGGAAGGGGAAATTCTGTGTAAAAAATTGAACTGAAGCCAAGTCAATCACAAAGTTGTTGGTTAAAAGCCATGTTGTATTTTCTATATGCAATGTCTAATAATTGTTGTGTTATGTTATTCGGCAATAATACTTGAAAGTGCAATTCATAACAACATGAATCACCAAAATATAGACTTGAGTATAGACCGACAAACCACACAAATGAGAAATTAGATATCATGTGCACACGCATATATAGCTGCATACACAAACAAGCAATTTCAAATGGATCTGTCTTGTATGTTGTAGAAAAGAAAAGACTTTTGAGTATTGACGAGTGACTGTACAGATATTGGTCGCATGTCCATATTTACATTTTATGGCAATAACAACTTATAGATATTCTTTTGACTTTACAGAAATAGATTAGATTTAGCAGGTATAGAAAAGCGAAGCATGTCGACCGGTTTCTATCAATGTCGGTTTGTTTTTTTTACTGAGACGTCAATTATCTTGCAGATACATAATATTTCATTTAACATCTCCCAAAGAGCTTACGGTAAATGAATCCATTGTTGCCAATTTCAATACTTTCCACTTTGAAAGGCATAATTAATTACAAATTTAACCTTGAGAGCTGAGGATTTCTATCGAACATCCGCCATGATTTACAATTCTACACTCTCCAAATATGTATTTGTAACGGAAACTATTAGCTATTATTACCAACAGTTATATCATACACATACACACGGATGTAGGTAATGCGTATCGCGTACTCTACGGGCAGCTATAGAGTAATTACTAATTACATGTTTAGTTTTTTCCCAATCACATCTCGTTTGTCAAAAACTAATATTGGAGTTATGGTTGCAGTTTAAACGAAAAATGTACACATGTCAGGATTAAGTTGTAATTTAGTTAATTTGAGAATCTCCCAATTTCCAGCATGACCGACGTCCTGGCTCTCTTTATTAACGTTTTTGTATTTTAGTGAACAATTTAGTTTTAGACCATTGGAAATATAATATTTCAAATATTTCAGTGTATTTAAATACGGATGTATTTAAGAGGAGAGAGGGGATTTATTTCACCTCTTGTTCTGCTTACCTAGTTACGGTTTTACCAAAGGGCAACAACCAGGAGGCAGGTAGTCGAGACAAATATAGAACGTCAAAATGTGACAAAATTCTGTCCTTTACCTATCTAATGTCGAGAATATTTATGGGAACGGACGACGAAGTTATGATTAGGATTTCATTTGCATATCTGTCACTTAATGATTCATTTAGAAATAACATGCGTTTCATGATGAGTATCATTAGAATGGAGCAACTAAGACCACGATTAGTGGATGGAGGACTCAGCATCAAAATGAGTTTAATTTTATGAATATGCCCTTCAAATTTAGATTACTTTTCATATTACATTTGCGTAAAGGTTTTGTAATTTTTGCAAAATGAACACTATTCATGTCGATGGAGATGTAGCAAGAAATTGCTCAATGTACATAGTCATTTCTGCTTTAGAATGAATCACATGCAGACTAGTGAATGTTCTTTACCTTTCAAGCTTTTATGTTTTTAATTACAATTATTACGAAATATGTAGCCCGTATCTTTAATATTTTAATAATCTAATTTTTACTACTTTTTTTATTGTTTTCAGATTGGATTTGGCATCGTGCAAGTTTTGAAAGAAAATCAAGAATCAAGAAGCTCATTCAACTATTACTTTGTGGAGAATTTAACAAGTGTTGTTGACATTTTTAAGTAGTTCTGGCTACTACAAAAGTGAAAAACAAACAAAAGCGTTTGTGAATAAAACTGAATTAATTTAAATTCCAAACCAGCTGTATCACGCTCAGTGAACAACCTCAACATGGATTTAGGAACATGTGTTGTCAAATATTGCCTCTGCCTATTTAATTTTGCCTTCGTGGTAAGTTTATTTTTTTTCATTTTCTACTTTTTTCGTCCTCTTTTTCTTCTTTTTCTTGAACTTGACTAATATTTATGTATCCGTTTGACAAATGGTAAATATAATCCTTAAAATAAGGATTTTTTGACATTGAGATATCATATATGATTGAATCATGTCGTTTCAGTGAAATTCTACATCATATAGTCATAGCCGCATAGTGTATAATCTGGAAGCTGACTTCAAAACCCAAAATGTAAATAATATGTACTATGTATTTACGTGGAGAGATTACATGGGATTTGTATATTTCATAGTGTGGGGAGTCCATACATATACCATGGACAAGGCAGGACAGTTCACTCATAATTTATCTGTTAGTATAATTGAAAGGGATATCTTCTCGCCACAGGGTAAATGATAAAATTACAGTTACGTTTTATTTTGGTACAAAGAGTATCGTGTATCTTGATGGTATTATTTATACTTTTGACTTCCGAAACTTCATACAGCTATGAAATATCTTTTTGTTCATCGTAATCACAGAATATTTTATTCATGATGCGAAAATTTGAAGTCAGTGTTACTAGTTACTACCATCCGAGCAGCAGGAGCAGCAACAAAAAGTTTTAGTCCTCAGGGTATTGTAACATACGCCTATAGAAAACAGAGTCCTGTTAGGTTAGTCTAGTGTATGCATAATGCATATTGTCAGAATATCAGGAGGAAGATGAAGTTGGCAGTTAGACAATCTTACCAATGAACCTTTAGAATTGGAAATATACCCTCACATGATAGATAAAGAAACGTTGGAACATAATGTCGTTCAGACAGGAGGATCTGTTGCAATTGACTTGTGGCTACTATACATTTCATTATCAAGTATTGCGAAAAAGAAAAAACGTGGAGTAACCGTATCATGGTACTACGTAGTATGTAGCCGTTTTGACTTTGGATGGCTCCTTCCGCTGTCATTAGGATTCTTTCTTTATATAGCTTGAAGTCTAGGAGCAACTAAATAGCTTGCACATATTCGCATATGTGTACGCACCTGCTAATTAACTATTCATAGTCATGTTGCGAAATATATGCGAGCGCCGTGCGTGCGTGCTGCAGTTCACTCCAATTTCAATGATGGGGCATTCACCTCCCAAATATTTCTTATGTGTATTGACCGATTGTCCGTATTTTGTTGGTTGTGTGGCATTGTATGCGTGGATTAATGATACTCCAGAATCCTCTGCTATATACGTACGTATATTTCCAACTTTACCTTGACGTTAAAATCTAGGGAAATTGTAACAGGGGCACACGCATTCTGATTTCCATTCCGATTCCAAATGAAATGCAATGCATCAATGTATTCTTACTTTCGTCCTTTTTCTTAGAGCTGTATGTAGCTCATATATACTTGAAAACGAGGAACTGTATACACAATTCCAGACTTCGGCTTGGCTTCACATAATAAACAACCATATACAAATAGGTATATGGGGTACTATTATGTTATTGATCGTACGTGGTGAGCTACGCATACTGTACTCGGCATATAGAACACGTGTACTAAAACTTCACTAATAACACCACGCACTTCTGTTTTATATTGCCCGGTTAAGTACTGGAGAAAACGTGGTTTGTTTTTGTAGGAGTTTCCCCAGTTTATTTCTGTAAGCGTAGGCTGTGAGTAGAAATACGTGTAAAAATACCATTTACGGTGCATCATGTATATCGAGTAAAAACCTTTTAATTTGAGGCTACATTTGTGAAAATTTGAGCATTTCCTTGATTTCACACACACATATATATATATATGATATGTAAAGGTAGGCAGTCTTATAATTTGGAATTTCGTGTCGAGTCTCAAAAGTGTGAATCACTTAAAAAGGTTCGAGAAAAGATCCAAGACGCCAAATGAGTGAGAAACATCCACACGGAAATTCAAGAAACGCAAGTTCTGTTGTAGTTTGAAAATGATGATGACATGCTAGAAAATAAGAGTTCCTTGTACATATGCGTTGTGAACAGGCATGCACTCATACTCTGTCGTACTCACTCACTCACTCGTACATGTAAATTTCTTTGATTGTTAAAGTTGTTCTGTCTGAAGACGTTCACAAGTTGACACACTACATCAGATTGGATTGTCATTTAATTTACATTTGAGTGTGTCGAAACCATTTACCCACTCAATTATTCATCTGTATTCAGGTGTATGTGTGCCTGTCTTCATGTGTTTGTATGAAAGGGAAAATGAACTGAAATGTTTTCAGTGTTTTGATAGCACTATAGATAGTCAGAATTTTATAAAAATATGTAAGTATACAAGGACATTTCCTGAGAATTAAATAAAAGAAACGTAGTATTTTCAGAAAATATGTGCACGTTTCGTTGCGATGATAATTGATATTTCACAGAGCATGGTTTTGAGTTTTGGTGGACGAGGACTACGAGGAGTGAAGAACGGAGCATTAAATTGACAATTGTTTGTCATACGTGTTTCTGGGGAATAATAGAAAGTATGTCATTTCATTTTTATCATTCAGTTAGTTATGACCTACAGAGGCTACTGCAGCCAACGACAATTTTACCGACCGCCTACAAAAAAAAAACTTCATTGGTCGTTCAATTTAGTATAATGTAGCAATATTTTGCGATGACAAACAAACATTCAGCAGTCGAAAATGTAGGGAATGAAGCTGAGAATAAAGTTGTAAAGATTTTGACAAAGATGTTTTGTCAAAATATTTAAAATTTGAATAATAATAAAGTGTGAGAAAACTCAATTCACTTTTTCCAACTGTGTAGTATATCGTGCGAAAAGTAAACAGAAAAAAGTCTAGAAAGAAATTGGAATAAAAAGTACACAATGTATGATCATAAAAAAGATTTAAGAACACTGAAGAAAGTATAAAGAATCGAATCGGATTAAAAACGCCGTATGCAATTTATTTCGCAGTTTTAGTTTTATGTGGTAAGAAAGAAAGAAAGAGTTAAATGATTGTTAGCACGAAAAAAAGAATAATGTTTACACTTGACGGCTTGACGGTCTTGTGGCAGAGAGAAAAAAATACTGCTATGCTAGAATATGGACACGCTGATGTTGGTAAATTATTGGAGGTGGACAGTGAATTGTGGGAAACTTGCGTATAGCAGTCGGTTTTGACATATTTGTTCGAGTTGTGGATGGATGAAAGTGCCATGAAAATATCAACAAGTGTACACTGTACATACTTACACAGTTATGATTAATTTTTTAAACGCAAACGGCCAGTGGCCACGTGCGCAACGAGTATGAAAGTAAAATTGCACGGAAATAAAAATAATATACCCAAAATGCCATTTATGCTACAATTACGAAATGAAAAGGACCACAGTGTTATTAAATAGATAGGCATATACAGTGTAGCGTTTAAATGGTTACGGTAAATCTTTGAATCCTATTAAAGACATGTAATAATTATGTTTACGAGGAAGGAAACTAACTAGCTAAACATGTCAGCTAAAACTCCTCATAAATCATTAGCAGATGGAACACTCTACAAAATCTTTGTATAACTGTTCAATATTATGTTATTTCATATTTGCCCTTTGTTCAAAAACAGACATTTTTTACAATATAAAAAACATTAAACACTTTTCCCTTTCTCTCTTTTTCAGGTGTTTGGCATGGCAGTCCTTGGCTTAGGAATTTGGCTAACGGCGGACCAAGGCTCGGTGGTGACTTTATTGAAGATGGCGGATAGTGAAACAATCAAGGTGAGATCATTACGTATATAAATGTGATTCTTTTGTCTAGAACATCAATTTTTACAAGTAAAAATGGTAAGTTTGCTATTTGCAACAAAAAATCAGGAAAAAACATTGTCCAGTTATCAACAGATGATTGCTGGATGCAAAATGGAATCTAGCTTCTTGATCTAGGATAAATTAAATGTGATTTCAGATTCTCAAAACTAACGGGAAAAGATTGATTTACATGTTGGTAGTCCAATCTATTTCAGGCAGCAATAAAAAAAGATTCCGGAGCCGATTAGACTGAAAGCCCCAATACTCTATACAATACTATACATTACACTCCGTGTACACGAGTAGGAGCCGATGTATATAATATCCGTGTTTAAGATCTTTTAATATTTAAATATAGGGTAATATCAACTTCTGTCACTTTTTTTGTTCTCATTTCTTTTTTTCAAGTGTGTTGTGTCTATTTGTCAGTATAGTGTATTAAAATAAATGTACCAACGAGGAAATTTACGAATATCTATTAGATGTATCTTCTTTATCTCCTGGCTATGATGAGGTCCTCTGCCAGAAAAGGGACCACATACGTAAAGTCACGTTTGTGCATATTTATTATTTATGGACAGTATGGACAGATGGACACCAATAACTCTATATCTAGAAACACGCAAGTGGTCCCTTTTCTTAACTTCAAATGATTCGAGGAGCTATGAGGAAACGTGGGATACCGTAAAAGAGCTTTTATAGCTGTCAAGCAAGCATTATTAATTTTTTGTTTTCTAAAAGCTACCATTAACTGGGTGACTTAACAGGGGGATTCCTTTTCTTATAATTTTCAGTACTATTGTTCCAGTTTACTCACGTGGAAGCATAAGGTTTGACATTCTTATTATGCGTATATTAGGCTGATGAAAATCCAAACTGCTTTGTTTTGAGACCCTCGCTCGTGTGTGTACTCGTAAACGAGTAACATTACTAGAGTATACATTTAAAAACAAGAGCGTAATAATAATATTTAAATATATTGCTGTTTTAGCTTTTGGATCAATATCAATACCCTTTTGTCTGTAGGCATTTGTAAATACAACCTGATTTATGTCTGTGTCAAACAAGTAGTACGTTTTTAAATAAGTACATAAATTGATGCCCACGCATTCATCTGCTACATTAATGAGCAGTGCTCATTCAGCACTGAAAGAAATGTATCCGTACATACTTTTCGTCATCAGTATTTGGGACTGCATATATTATGTACATATTAGCATGTAGCTACGCCATTTATTGTTTTGTTGTTTGAGACTGAAGCATGCTTGAATTTCTCATGAATGAAGCCGCAAAAAGTTAAATCTAAGTCGGACGTTTCTCACATTCATAATGCTTGGCTACTTCTCCATTTCGTTAATCTTTAATCCCGTCTTGTGCAAACTTGTGTGTGTTTATGTAAGTGACACTTTTTTGCGCTACTCAAATTGTCCTACGTAATATATGGATCTTATTGATAAAGAACGATATGCCTTGGAACGTGTGTTGTCTTAGATAAGGATAAGAGCATACACGTAGGTACTTATACGAATTTTCACGCATTTTTTGAATTTTATATAAAATCTCTAGTTATACTAAACGGATTTACAAATGCGGACTAATGAAATTCAAGTCTTGTTATTTGATTTAGAAAAGGTATGTTCTATGCTGTTCGTGAAAAAAATTGTTTCTTACATGTACATTTAAAACGAAATGTGTTTTATGGTTCGTAAGTTACTGACCGAAAATGAATCAAATTGGAATGACTGTGGACACAGTGTATAGTAGGAAATGAATATCGTTTTCTGGAAGTTGCAAACTTTTTCCACATGTGGAAATGAATGTATTCATTATAGTAAAAAAGGCGAAAGGGAAGTAAAGTAAGTTTCCATCGTATGTGTTTCGTTTCTTATACAGTGAAAGCCGGCTATTTAGCTGTAAGTTGTAAAAACTGAGGAAGGATAGTAATAAAAGGAAGTTTTTGCCGACTCGTGAGTGTGTAGTGTGCATATACAGACATGTAGATGTATACCTAATGTAAACGTGTGATAACAGCATGCTCAAGTCAGTGGAGCAAAAGCTTAATGAGTTAAGCGTAAATTGAGACGCAAATTAAAGCTAGGCTGTGTGCATGGACACAAAGTCTAAAACTGGTCGTCGGTGGTGAAACTTTGCGTGCAGTAACTCTAATGATGATTTATCAGGAAGACAGAGTAAGGACGGGAGTGGAGAGAGAGTAAGGGAGCAAATTGAAGGATATGGGAAAAGAGAAGGCCTGCTCGGCAGGAAATATCCGAATATTGCAAGTTACGACTCTTAAATGATAGCACACATATATGCCAAGAACTATATAGAACATGTATGTAGAACTACCTTCGTCGTATGTTTATTTTCCAAGTTATTATCGGAATCAAAGTTTTCTTCCACTATTAATTCTTTCCAAAACATTATTTACATAGAACAGAGTAAATATGAAATTATGGTTCGTCCAAAGTCCAAACTGCAAATGAACCTTGGGCTTTTCCCCTTATTTGAATTTATACATTTTCATAATTTGTACAATTTTGTACAATGAACACGGTCTCTATTAAATATTAAAGGAGAAACATTATTGAGAATTATGTCGAGTCGTAATTGCGACTGTTTCTATACTATTTCTTCATGAACATTGTGTATTGCCATCTTTGATGGAAATGAAAAGTTCAAATGTATACTCTTGTATTTTTAGGTTTTATAATGATATTTATTTTTCTCTTGCTACAATTAAAAATAAATTATGCGTGTAATGTAGGAAGCCATATAGATAGTGTTATCAAAACATATGGCGACGATTGGAGAGATTGTCAAGTTAATGAATATGAGAAACTGAAACTTGTGAGGATTCTTCTCCCAACTGAAATCAAAAGTTGGACTATATGGAACGAAAAGAAATGGTGTAAGTTATTACAACCATGCATAAATAATATGATATGATGCGTTTGATGATGGAGTCATTGAAACTATTGTGTACACTGAATAAAATAGCTAGTATCGTCTGTTTGTCCGTCTGTGAGAGTCTTTGAATGGAACTGGTAAGAGAAAAGCAATACCAATAATAATTGATAGCAATTCATAGCAAGTATTTCCTGATTATGTAATCTTCAGTGCTCCTGCTGCTATGGCTGCTGCGGACTGCGTGAACACTGTGTTGCAGTTGAAAATGACGTCCTCTTGACATTTACCATCATCGTTAATTTAACAGCCTCTTTTCGATTTGTATTATTGTTCATGTGGATTGTTATGCATTGGCCCTGTTTTCCTCCTAACTACTAGTTCGTTCTATTTCAGACTATTTCTATTTTGTGTCGTACTCTAAACTCTTTCCTCTGTCTCTCTATCTATCTATTTCTTTCGAGTATGGTCAAGTACCTACAGACTACAGACCAAGTACTCGTCAATTTAAAAGCAATTATCTAAAAGGAATGAGTATGCGGGAGAAAGCAGAATTTTTTTTATTGCTACTATTAAGTACTGTGCATAAAAAACTATACTGGTATTGTATACCTACCCTGTTTGCAGCAAGTATGAAGTCCATCATGTATAATTACCATGTGTAAATTTGGAAAAAATGTGAATGGCTAATATGGCTATACTATATATATATGAAAAACGTATAATGTAAAACATAATATGTATTTTAATAGCAATTGCAAGAAATGATTGAAATTTGATGCTGACATGATTAATGATTTTTGATAAAGTATTTTATGTCTATGTTGTTTGATGTTATTGCAGGAATACGGTTCAGCCACTGTGATTGAACAACTCGGATGGTTCTTAATTGCTCTAGGGGCTTTCATTTTCATCATCAGTTTTCTTGGCTATTGTGGTACGATGAAAGAGAGCCGAGTTCTCCTTGGCATGGTAAGACATAAAATATTTATTAGGTATGTAGTATGTAGTTCATAACATCATAACCCATAACAATAGAACCCCATCATTTTAAACTCGCTTTCATTTTCAGTCATGATGGCTCCTTTCCGTTTGAATTTGTCTTATGTACCGTCATAATGTAGTCACTGACCCGGTCTTCATGTCATTATAATATTCTGTGTGTCCCTTGAATTCAATCGATGAAAGCTATAACTGTATAGTATAATATAAAGTGTGCATACTTACTGCGTTGGCCGTCTGGAAATTCAATATGGAACTTAGAGGAATGAAATATGTGAGACATTTGAGTCGGTATTATATGCATGCGAAGGAAAAAGAATTTTTTCAAAGGAGCCGTTCCGCAAATTTCCTCTACAATCTACAAGTATAGAATTATTACTATGAGCAAGGAGCTAACTTTTAATGACCGAACAGATAATAATAGGAAAAAACATGGCAGCAGTAAAAATAGAGTCAGGAGAGAATTGGGAATTGAGGACTGATGACTTTATTCTTTTGGCCATTGTCATTGCTCCTTCGTCTTACTTTACCTTTGCGGGACGAAAACGTCAGTCAATGGAATGCCATTTTTAATTAACATGATTTTTTTTAAATACAAGAGTTCATTCATTCATTCGTACTTGGTATTTTCATGGCAGTTTAATTATGTTATGGTTGATCATTCGTAGGACTGTCTAAATCGATTATATAGTAGTTCTGTTATCTACATATTTGAGCTATATTGCATCTAAAACTATTTGGAATTTGAAAGTGAATCTAATTCCATATTATGACTTTATGAATGACATTTTAAATTTAATTGGGCTCATGACTAATAAAATGTTTTTGTTTTGGAATTTCTAGTATTCTTTCTTTCTCGTCCTCATTTTCGTGCTAGAAATCGTCCTCGTGGTGCTCTTTTTTGTGTACAGAACTGAGGTAACAATATAACTTCTTCAAATAACTTATTTGAAAAAGTATGTAATTTAAATATTTATAATATGTACAGGAGGATTTGGTTTACTTAATCAACGTACTCCATTTCAAATTGTACCTATGTCATGTATGAATCTTATCGTGATGTGTTCTCTAATACTATGTATTTTTCTGTATAGATGGAAAAAGAGACGAGGAGTATCCTCACGGCCAGTGTGCAAAAATTCTATACTACCAGGGAACGAGCTAATGCATTTACTCTTACAATGGATTTCACAATGGCTCAGGTATGTCGATACAGTTGTTATCATGTTTTTTTTGTAATGCAACCGGATGAACGAGAGAACAGCTAAATAAGAGTTTTCAGAAACATACAAGAATAAACTCGAGTCCAATGTTCTATGCAGAATGTTCTTGCTCAGTGCAACCGAAGCATTAGAAAATAAATTGAAAAAAATAAACTTCGACTAATAATAAAACAAGGGAAAAATAAAATAAAATGAGATTGTTCAGTGAAGCGTGCAGGAAATAAATGAGTAAAAAATAGAAAAGAGAAAAAAAAGTTGAAAGAAGATTTGATAAGATGGAAGATCCTTACAACTTTTCTATTTTCAAATCTCGCTATTTTTATTTCCAATTTACGTTTAATGCATGGAAAATGATTTCTACAAGAGGAAGAAAGAATCGATAAATTACCAGTTTTTATTTACTGTTTTGTTGAAATTTCTGTATTTTGGACTCTAATTTAACTTTTTCAGAGTCGATGCTGTGGAATATCTAATTTTACGGACTTTGAACGTGCTGAACAATTTCAACAAAACAAAACTTTTGGCCAGAGGATCCCTGTAGCATGCTGCCGACTCGAAGGTCCTGTCTTAGAATTAAAACCTGAGGACAAAAGCTGCACTCAGAATCCAAGTGCAAAGAATTCGTATTATCAGCGGGTAAATGAAGTTTTTCTTTACATTTTTGTTTATGCACGCAAAAAAATATGTACATATACTATGCCTGAAGAACTTTATATTTTGAATGAAATAGATACAATCCTAATTTGTATTTCCTTTTCTTTTCTTTTTAGGGGTGTCTTGATGCGCTCATTGAGACACTGTCAAATGCGATGAACATAGCTATAATAGTTGGACTGGTCGTTGCGTTACTACAAATTATTGGAATTGTCTTCGCAATTTGTGTGTACAAAAGCGCGTACTATGATTACAAATGAACAACAGCCTTCAATTAGCTTGTAAATTACAACAATAACCCCGCCATTATGACAAAAAATACATTTTTTTTCTTTTTGGAAAAACAGACAATTTACAATTTTTGCTATAGTTCAAACAATAATAATATCTTTAAGAGAAAAAAATAATCTTCTATGTACCAACCTTTCAAATATACATATAATAATATATATTTATTATACGTATATTTACAACAAAGTATTTGACTTTAGAGTAAGTCTTTGACATTAGAATGAAAGATGACTACCCCAATAACAAACAAACAAACAAAAACACGATAACTTTAAACTTTCATAAAAGAGAAACATGTTAAAATTGATAAAGTTCAAACAGTTTCCATTAAGTATAATGTTACATATGAGTTACATACATTCTGAGTTGAAGACGTTGACGTTGACGTTTACAGATCCATTCCTGTTTAGACTAAAACGATAGATGTAAGTGGGAAGGAAGGAAATGTATAAATTCAAAGTATTTATAATTTAGTTTTGTTAAGCATGCTTCATGGCGAAGCATTAGTCTTATTTCTTATTTAGTCCCTGTTTCTTTAGTTGACCTCATTCTTATTTTGTATTTATGATATCAATTTTCTAGTTTCTAAATTTTAATTTATGCAATACAAACGAATAACAAACAAATTGTAAGCTACAATAATAAACTATATAGTATTATGCTATTACTATAAGATGTACCATTTATTCTGAGATACGTGCAAGCGACGAAATTACAAGGAAGCATTATTAATCATTGTTCATTAGGCTGCAAACGTAATGATACAAAATACTATACAAGTGCGAAATGATTCAGAGTAATGTCAATATTATTTGTACATTATAACTAAAAATAGCGTTTGTAAGTAAGAATCAAATATTTAAAATATTATATATACATTATGTAAGAAAGTTGATCGAATGCATTAGGAATTAGGATATATATTTGGGTACTACAATTACTATAACTTTAATATAAAAAATTACCAATATTATTATATACGTTTAGTTTGTGTGTGCTGTACGTACAGTGTAAGAATTAAGAATGATTTTGTTTTTGTAATGATTGTTTATTTCTATTTCATTCTGTATTTCCATTGAACTTGAACTGCTCAGCACGTTTTTTTACGTTGAGAGCCTTTATTTTTTAAAGTGCGCTTTAATTTTCTGAATGCTCTTTGTATCAAGCGTTTACAACGTTTTTTGTACACTCATTTGAGTAGTTTTATTGAAGCCCAAGTAAAAGTTATGGTGTACCTGCAGCTTTATGGTTATGATGAAACGAATTCAATGAATGAATTTCTTTGTAGTATTTTCGAGTGGACGTTTTCTTTCACTAATTGAAAAGAAAATTCGAAATAATGCGTAAATGTTATAATTTAAAAAAATGAATTCTTGTGAGCTTCTTACAAATAGAAGCAAGACGAGAGGCTTCACTGCCATATAGTAATATCTGAAAATATAAACTCTAGGAAATCTCGTTTACTTCTCATGTTATATTGTGAATTATGGAGTAGGAATCGTCATTGTAGGATATGTTACACATTACTAGAACATTCTTTCATTAAGTGCTTCATATCAAATCACATAATAGAAGATTGTTAATGGTATTTAAATATAAATAGTATGTATATATGTGTTCCTCACAATATTTCGTTGAAGAATCGCAAATTGATACATAATTTAAAAGAAATTAGAATGAGTTTGTTCAGTATATTATTGTGCCTATATATACGTGTACTGCAAGTAATGACTTTTTTGACAGGAGAGATAAATTAAAAGCGAAAAATGATCTTCATATGAATATGGAAAAGGTATTTATTATGCAATGTTTATGTAGCAATGATATATTATATCATGGTGTGTTGATTGAGAGTGACAAAAAGCTGAGAAAACAAACATTCAATTTGTATACAGAGAACATTATTATAACAATAGGGATTATTGTATTCCAGTTTCAAAAGTTTGTTATGAATTTCGTTGTTTGTTTTTTTGAGGATTTGGATGCATTGAATATATAATGAATGTGAAAATGTTTTGTTTTTACTTATACATAGAGTATATCATGTGAAATGTGAAAGCTGAAATCATACTGAGGAAATTTTGTTACATGTTTACAATATTATACGTATTTATTTACCACTTTGTCAATATTTTTCAATATGAATTGAAAAGTCTACGTATTATTTCCAAAAAACTAAGTTTTCATGTTCATTAAATGTAATAAAAATAAAAATACACTCGACTATTTTGTAATTTCCATTCTTTACTTTTCAATAGTGATACACGGAAAAGGAAAACTATCATTTTCTGAGCAATTGCAAAAATTCTGGTGAAGAACCCATAGGAGTAAACATGTTTTTTCTGCTCCTATTAGTTGACATGCCTACACATGCATTTAAGAACCTAACCAAAGAAGTAAGTACGCAGATTTGTTTTTCTTCTTCAGTATCCAACTTGCAAGAAAAAGGAAAAGAAAAAATCCTGGTGAAATAAAGTGAGCCCAGAGGAAAAAGTGAGATTGACAAAAGTTTTTCATGCAAGTTTTTGGAGTTTGGAGGGATTTTTCCTTCCACATTTGTATGTGCCTTTAAGCTAAAAAGACAGAGTCCTTTGACATTCGACTCTGAGAAATAGCTTCTCTGGCGTCTTAACATGTCATTTCCTTGTCATCTCTCACTTTCTATACTTTCCCATAACTACCACGATAGCAAAAATAAGTTACCAAAGTCTCGAAAGAAAACAAATTTTCCTAATTATTTTCTCCAGCGTCTCATCATCATCATTCTTTATTCCAATCCAAGTCCATACACATTTGTTCTCCCATGAAATCTGCCTGGTATTCTCTGTAATAACATTTGCTTTCTCAAACTAAATTTGGTGGTTTATTATTTCATATTTTTACAGCACAAAGTAAGTAAACTATTGATAGAAATCAGTCGAGTATTTTTTGTATGTGTTTTGCAGAAGAAACATAGAGGAACTCTGTATTTGAAAGGAGTGTCGACAAAGTACAATCAGAGGAATATGAATAAGGACTATGAAAACAACAAACTATAGTTTGAATTTTAACACCGTTTGTGTACTACATGGTCGCATTACGTTACGGGGGCAGTGGCAGTGACTGATTTGATGCTCAAAGATGTTGAGAAGATTTGAATTTGAGGGAAAAGAAGAGAAGAGCAATGAGACGTGAAGGACAGACACATGAAAACCCAGATGAGATTTTGCTATCCTCATCACGTTCTATTTGTTCTCCCGAGAACTTCTCTCTTTCTTTTTCTCTTTCTCTCTCTTTCTTTTTCTCTTTCTCTCTCTTTCTCTTTCTCTCTCTTTCTCTTTCCCTCTCTTTCTCTTTCTCTCTCTCCATAGTTTTTCCCCTGTTAAAAAAAAGAGTCCTCTCTCTGACAATCTTTTACCAAGACTAAAAGCTCTCCATCCCCTGAAATATGTACTCCGACCGTATCATATAATAAAGAAGAAATTTGCCTACGTCAGATATGTTCTCTCTTCTATATCCCGTTTCTTCCGTACATAAATAAACGGAAGACTGGAAAGTGAAGGGGATATACACAAGAGAAAGAAGCAGGGGACCTTGAACTCGAAAAAAACAAGAGAAGCCGGGACGGGAAGTGTAGGAGAGAGAGAGAGAGAGAGAGATCAGTAGGATCTGAAAGACGGAACTGGAGACTGGAATTTTGGAATGCATGAACTATATGTATGTATGAGTACAAGCAGGGACGAAGAAGGAGAAGAAGTGCAACTTGAATTTTTTGGACCAACTTGGAGAGCATAAACACCTTGTTGGTTATGTTTAGCTCACATAAGAAAATGCCATCCCATAATTTGGTGGCCGAAGAGTCTGGAGAGGAGAGGGGAAAAAAGAACAATACATAGATATAGGTACCTATATATATCTGTACAATACGTCTCTCCTTTTCTCCCCATCCTTCCACACTCATTTTTCTTCACCTCACAAAACAACCACTTATTTCAACGAAACTAAGTCTTATAAACCTCTTGAATACTCCACACACCACCACAACTATCTGTTCACGGCTAAAAAACTACTTGTTTGTATGCACATTCCCTTCCCAAAATGACTTTCCTACTTATTCCTACATCCAGGAATTTCCTTACGTCTATTGTACTCGTAAATATCGTACATATACCATTCTCTAATGTGGTGGTATAATATCCGAATTTGTGTAGGGAAAGTACAGTTATATGTAAGTCCTTCTATAGGTACTCTGTACTCTGTTTCTGACTGTATACTAAGCAGTTTGTTCTCTCTTGTCCATCTCCATTCTATATAATGTGAGATAAAATTTCATCCTGGGAAATTGGATAAAAAAGAGAAGGGAAAACGGAAGTACCGGTACGTTCGGCTTCCACATTTCTCGTATCTGTACGAGATATCCGGCGAATGAGAGAGAGGGAGAGAGGGAGAGAGAAACAGCAAGAAAACGAGAGGTTCGATGATTCTTTTTTTCATATTGGCAGTTCCTACGTGGGTATTGAAGTATACATGGAGCAAGTCAAAACCATTACACTTTATGAGAATGAAAAGAAGAGGAGGACAGGAGAAGGGAAAAAAATTGGAGGGTAGAAGAAGGAAAGGAAGAACTCATAGGGAAAGGATCTAAAGCTTCCTTAAAGAGTTCTCAATTATTTTCCACGAGAATGAGAATGACGGCCAGTTCCATACCATACGCCATCCCAGTCTAGAGCTTCACCATCCATAAAGAAAAGAATAGAGAGGATGAAAAGAGAAGAATATCCATATGAAAGAAAAAAATGAAGTTTTTCTCTTTTTCTCCAGGAATAATCTCTCTCTCTCTCTTTTCTCCTTTCCCCTGTCTGCTTTACTCCTCCTGAATCTCATTCTCATTGATCATCTTATTTTCTTTCTTACTTTTTGTCTCCCTCTCTATCTTTCGCTTGTCCTCCTCCTCCTTGCAATGTTCAACGTTTATTTTCCTAGTGTGCAATGTGAGTTGAAGTTCTCTCACGGTGGATAATAAATTTTGGCCAATTGGCAAATATTAGTAGACTCACCTAATCAAATAAGAGTTTTCCTGGTTGAGGAGATTCCTCAATATTGACAAAACTCCCGGAGAGAGATGAGAGATGAGATGATGATCATTCGCCCGTGAAGAATAAAAATATTCGGATATTCTCCCAATAGACAGTGGATATCTTCGATCGTCAAACTTTTCTACATGTATACTATTGTATACAGTATACGATACAGATACAGAGCTTATCTTTTCCATTCTCTTTATTCTACTCTCCAAACTCCCAATTTCAAATCCCACTTGTGAGCTCAAAACTCTCCCTCTTTCTCTCTCTCCCTCGTTGAAGATTTGTTTAAGAAAACGAAAAGAGGAAAGAAAAAAGAAATCAAATGTGTACCTTTTGTTTATACACAAAATGATAACGATATGAAACAATAATGATGGCAGCATTGCATTCGATACTCTCAAAATCTATACAGATATGATCGAGACGTCTCCAATCCTTCCCCTTCCGTACCAATCTCAAAAGCTACTCTGTCAATGTCACTTTTCCATTGAAACAGATTTGCAGTTGCAGAGAAAAATGAAAAATATCTGTATGAAAAAAAATTGGGTAAAGAAAACCAAAAGAAAGATTGACATCAAGTTGTGAATACCTTTGACTATTCCATATTAAATCCAGTGTGTGTGTACTACTTTTCTACTTTTGAAAGGGAATTTTTCTAAAACAAAAATCGTCTAGTGACCTTTTACAGTACTTTATGGGATTGAGGGAGGAATCTCCTCCATTCGTATGCGTATATACGTGCTATTAAATGCACTCGGGCTAAAAAAATTGTACATGCCAATCACGTGTCGGAAATAATTCCAATCGGATTCCCACAGGATGCCATTTCCTATAATTCCACTGTACGACTTTTTCTTCTTTCTCCTCCATTTATCTACTCTTTCTCGCTCGCTCTCTCTTTCTCTCTCTCTCTATCGAACAGACAACAACAACACGGAGGATTCGGATTTTATCGTCTGCTTTTGGTGCTTCAAATCAAACCAGAAGTTACGAGTACTTTCTCATCACACAATCAATCGTCTCGAGGACTCGGATTTTTCTCGAATCAATGCAATTTCCCACGATGTTGGAATTATTGGAAATCACAAAGTGAGTAGTCAAGTGAAGTAAAAACTCAACTCATCTTTTAAAATAATACAGTGAAAATCTTAGAATTGGAGTTTTACGATTTTTTTTAAACACTAATAAAGAAAACCAAGAATTTTGTACGTAGAAAATGGGAGTAAATCCCAATCAGGCATTATTTCGTTTTGCATGGGGGAAAAACTATACAGAGACGGAAAGGGAAGAGACGAGACGAGACGAGGAGTTAGTGCTCACGTGGAAACGTGTTTTCTCGAATATATTTTTCGGAATCTCAAATCTCGACCTCTGAGCCCAAGCGAGAAAGAGCGAGAGAAAGCATCTAAGCTTCTTTCCAGACATTTATTTCTCATTTCTGATATGTGACTGTGACGGTAGCTGTAGCCTTTCCTATTTATATTTTTCTTCTTCTTCTCTACGATATTTGTTTCCACAGTTCAAGCTAGACGTGCATGAGCCTGTATATGCATAACATAGCTTAGACAGATTAGAAACCATATGCGAGCTCCATGTGCATACAGATTGTAGATTGTAGACACTCGTTGGAAGGATACATTTTGTATTTTGTCTGGTGGAAAGAAAATACTGTTGGTTGGAGTCAGGGAGATAAAAAAAGAGACGGTATATAGAAAAGATAAAGCCACAGAGAGGGAAGTGAAAGAGACATTACCTATGGAAGATGTGAGACTAAGCAAGCAATAAAATAAAGTAGACGAAAATCAATTGGAGAAAGACGAAGACGAAGAAAAAAAACGGAGGAGAAGAAGAGAAAATCCAATGCAGAACTATTGCTCAGATATTTCTCCATTCTGTGTATATGTGTATCTGTATATTGTATATGCAATCAAGAGCATGTACACATACATGAAGGTACAGGCAACTCAGAGTTGCATTACATCTTCTACAAAATCCCCTACTTTAGTTCCATCCAATACTTTCTCCTGGTATTTCTACTATGCACATTTTCCACATAGTATAAACTTTTTTTTCTTCTATACATATATTATTATGTAGTCTGATTCTCTTCCATTTTCCGTTCTCGTTCACAAAACGTAATTTCCTTTTCTTGGCCTTCTCAATATATTGAATATACGATACATACGAGTGAGTGGATATTCTGCCCTTTACACTTTATAACTACTTACACACACCGTACTCTTCTGGTGCATCTTCCGCTTCTTCTTCTTTTTTTATTCCCATTGCAACCAAACTCACTGTCTCACAAATACATAGGCGTATAAATTGCAGATAGGCATTAGAATGAAATACAACAACACACTAAAGCCCATGAAAAAGTCCGGAGTGTTCAATCTCTGAACTCGAAACTCCTCCGATCCCGTCGACGTGAAAGAAACGAAGGAATCTTTACCCATCTTTCACCTTACTTTCGCTTCGCCTTACTTTTTTATACTTTATACACGCAGTAATAGACACCTTCCATTGGATTATCTTTTCCTTCGAACAATCCGGGGATTGATCTCACAGTCAATTATTCCAAGCGTTATTTAAGCTTGTCAATCTTCATTCTCTACACCATTGTCTTTCAAATATCCAAGCGTAATAAAAAAAATTCAAATTAAACTGAGAGTGAGACAATACAAACATTTCAGAACCCTTGCGAATGCATGTGGACGCAGCAGTCTTCAACTCTTAAATAATCCCGTATGAAAATTTCGACAGTTTGAGCTTTAGACATTAATAGGAATGTATTTTTCTTTGGACTAATCAAGCTTTGATTTAATTGTGAATATTTTTTATCCAACAGTTATGCATTATGCCAACTATTTTTTTCCGAGTGAATATTTACAATATATTTACTTACTTACTGGAGGACTGTTGATGGTTGGTTCTTTTTTATCTACTGGAACTGTGGGAATCAGCGTAAGAACGATCGGATGGATTGGATGTGTACGGAAGAGTGAACGAATATTTCATGGGATGTGACAGAAATGACGGCATTTACACACTCGATTTGAGTGTGACAATGGCATATAGACTTGCGTTTATCTTCCAATGGTCCTTAACACATGTGCACAAACCAAACAGAAACCGGGACAGATTGTCAACCACTTTTTATTTATTATTATTATTTGACACACACACAGCTTCTGTCCCCACACGATCCAATCCAATTATTTGTTACACATCTTTCTGCATATGGATAGTCGGGGAAATACAAAATTTAATATGGTTTCAATTTTTTTCTAGAGATTGTATTCTGATTCCATTGATTTTTTGCAATAAATTCTTCAGGAACGAACAAACTTGATTATATATTATTTCATATTTCACATGCTCAAATCCACTCACACACACCAAATGTCTGAGCAATTCCAGAACTTTTTATCCAAATTTGCTTGGAATAAATCCGAAATTGAGTGTTGTCACTTGTCACTGCTCGCTCCGTTCACAGTGTCAAAATGTTCAAACAATACAAAGAACTTAATGGATAAAAGACGGGATTTATCCGTCGTACAGAGATTTCTAAGATTTTCGCTAAAAATTCCACGAGAATTATTGTCAAAATACCGCCCAATTGATTTGAGTGCACATGAAAATTTCATGCGGATCAAAGATGGCGGTGCAAGCACACAAGTTTCAACACTTGAGCATTTTCCCCTATAAGTACCTTAGAATTAGAATGCGTTTTCTATATTATGCAATCGCAGATTCACAGATTCACACAACACACATCCATTTCCGTATGATTTATGCTACGAGAAATTGGTTCAATATAAATACTCAGCAGACAATGCGGATGCGGATGCAGATGCAGCGGATGGAAGGTGCGACTTTCCCAACCATAAAAAACCATGCATTTTCCCGGGTCAACTTGGAAAGAATTGAAGGAGGACTGAAGAATCCTGTGACGGGTAATATGAAATTGAAGGTTATCGGGATAAGAGGATGGCCATGATCATCATGTCCTACACGAATTAGCCATCATACACTTTCCGATTCCGAACAGACTCCTCTCTCTACATCTCTTTCCCTCTCTCTCTATCTCTTTCCCTCTCTCTCTATCTCTTTCCCTCCATTTCCTATTCCCTTTCTCCCTCTGGTTCTCCAATGTGTCTGACAGAGATGGGAGGAAAAGGAAATTCTCTCGCTTTACTCTTATGCTTTTTCTTCTCCTCCGTCGTTTTGCTCCCTGGATTTCCTCTCGCTCACGTGAAAACTGAATGAAGTCTTGAAGAGAGAAAGAGAGGAAAGAAATAGTTGGGGGGAGGAAAGAATTCTATATGCCTGGAGAAATTGGAGAAAGGCAAGAGAGAGAGAGAGAGAGAAAGAGAGAGAGAGAGAGAGAGAGAGAAAGAGAGAGAGAGAGAGAGACTGGAGGACTGGAGAAAGTACAAGCAGAAAAGGAAGCAAGTTTTGTTGAGGAGGGGGAGAAAAGGAAAAGACGAGAGAGCGATAGTCAGTCGTCGGAGTCTTGAGGAAGCCAACATAAAAAATTCCACTTTCCCTCCAGAGAGTTGGCAAGTGGGAAGATAACACGACGATAGTGAGGGTGAAATGGAAAAAGAGCCTCGAGGAAAAACACATATATTTCACGCTCAAATTTTTCAACTACTTCCAGATGGACAACACCAATGTGCTCTCTCACTCTCAACTCTCCTCACATGCACACGACCAAGAAATTCTATGTAGAAGAAGAAGAAAACTAGAAAAATGGATCTCATAGACTCGCCCAGATGAATTTCTTCTTCTTCGTCGTTTCCCTCTTTTTCGTCTCTCTTTCCATCATTTTCTTGGACATGATGGGGATAACTTTCTCTCTCTCTCTCTCTTTTCTCTATTCACACTCATTTTTCTATTCGTGTTTTTCACTGTGAAAATGGAGAAACTACTCGACTCGTTCACTTTTTCTCCGAGTCCAACTTTCCCCCTTCCAAACTTCCAATTTGCACTTCCTGCCCTCCAAAAAACAGACACACACACAGTACCTCGCGGTCATGTGGGCATATCCGTTCCTCCATTTCTGCCCAGGCAACGATAGACAGACGAACGAACAGACAGACAGACAGAGAGAGAAAGAGAGAGAGGGAGAGAGAGACACGTCCTGCACAAATTGGAAAAATGGAATAAATAAGAATAGGTTGCTTCCATAATTTCATATATGAGATGCGTTTCCCTACTTTCTTTTGTCCTCTCTTTCTCTCTCTCTTTCCCTCTCTCCTCCCCCCTCTCTCTCTTTCCGTCTTTCTCTGGTTCGTTATATTATGTAATGGGGAGAATCGAGAGTATTTTGGGATCCATCTCAACAACTCAAAATTGACTTATCTTCACCCTGACGCACTTGTGAATCATCGAAAACCCATTTAAAGCCCGTGCTGTGGCCAAGGAGATGGGGAAAAAACTAAGCAAATATGTATCTCGTGCAGTCACCTACTCAATATTCCATTGATATAAATTCATCTTCCTTCTCCTTCTTCCATTTTGCTGTATATATTTACACTCTGTTTCAGTCTGTACATACCATACAGGATTGGAGACCGTGAAATCCGAACCACAATCTCCAATATGGATACGAGGATAGATATGTACGTAGATATATTATATACTTTCCCTTGAATTGTTTCTAGAGTCGTTCGTCGTCAGGTGTGGTTTTGACTTGACACACACAAGCACTCGACTCTCACTATAAGCAAAGGCAGACACTGCACAATTTGCAGGAGCGAGATGAATTTTATTCAGATTATTTCCCGTGGACGACGAATATTTCCTATGTAGAATGTTAGAATGTATAGAATGTAAATGTGTGTGTGTGTGTGTGTGTGTTTGATGGTGTTCCCTTTTCCCTGCTGCTCGTCTCTCACTCCTCCGAGGAGAGAAGAAGAATATTCGATATTTGTCGATGAGTTTCTTGGGGAGGATTTTTTTAAATTTATAAGAGTGTCTGGATGTCAAAAAATCCAAGGAATTTGATTCATTGCAAATACCTTCTTTGGCGAGCTTCCCAGAAATTTACTGCACGGGACGACAAATTATTTATTCGTATCTATTGTATTTCTTGCATGTACCCATCGTAGATGCGAATGCGAATGCTGTCAACGACAGAGAGAGAATGCTATGGGAACTGGAAACGACCACCGTTAGTTTGCCAGTAAAAGTAATTCAAGCCCGAATGCATCAGGATGAAATAAACATTTAAACGTATTTATATTATATAGGTAAAGGGAAAGAAAACGCGTGGTTGAGAGAGAGAGAGAGAGAGAGAAGCAACATATGAATTTGATTGTCACTCGCAGTGCATATTCGATATCCAGATATTGGTAATAAATATTACGACACATACAATCAAAAATATTCATAGGTGAATGCTCCAGCTCGTTTTTCCATAGGAAATTTCGATGATAGAAAGAAAGAGAGAGAAAGCGAGAAAGAGAAAAAGAGAGGATTCTGTCCAATGTCCCATGGAAACGTGTAAAGTTATTTGTGAGAGCATCTCGGGAATCTGTACAAGTTGAAATGGTATCCCATATTACATTACATTACTCCTACTCGTCGTGTATTCCATTGTGTTCCATTGGGATGGGATGCGGAAATGACATCACGCTCTTTTATTCGGTTATCTGTACTGCCGAATGTGAATGTATTTATTTAGGTATGTAACTATCATTTGTGAGGGAGCGAGCCAGACTGAACTGAACTGAATTCAACTACATTCTGAAGGAATTCCCAGACAATCCAACATTTTTCCCGGGTGTGAGTGAGAGTGAGAGAGAGAGAGAGAGAGTGAGTGAGAGAAAGAGAGTGAAGACTGATGATGAACGTGAATGTTGGGAATCCACCCGCAGCAATGACAATTCCACATGATTCCATCACATTCGTGTCGTGTCTTTCATCTCTTCCCTGTGTGAACTTGAAGTTGTAGCAGGCAGGAGCAGGAGCAGCCACCACACTCCCACCACCACTTCCGTCCTCTCTCATCGTCTGACAATACAGATAAATAAGAATGCAATGTTTATATGATATGTAGTAATGTAGTGATAGATACGATGGATGGATAGATATACCATCAAAACGGAGATACAACGAAGGATAAGCGGGAATAAAATATTCGAGTTGTGTTAGAAATATTCCCTCATGTCTACCAACAACACAACCAACCAACACGAGCTCATTACTTTCCCTCTACAGATCTGACACATTCCGTGTGAAACGTCCCCAATTTATTTATATTCATCCATGGATGTGGGTTTATTAGCCAGCTCTTCCTCTTTCTCTTCTTCCTCTTCTTTCTCCTCCTTCCAAATCCATGTACAAATTACTCCTGTATTTCCCCATTCAAGACCTATAAAAACTGGCTATACAAAGGAAAGAATTCTACATAAATTGTACATGCATGGAAATCTAAATATATGAGGGATTAGATCCTGTAGAGAAGATGAAGAAATACATTTCACATGGTAGATTCTATTGTAGATGGTACAGAATTGTGTTGGGATATTAGTAAAATACTACGGAAGTTACCAGACTGCTTCTCTCTCTCTTTCTTTCTCTCTCTCTCTTCAACTTTTTTTCTCTCAATTCATTTGACTTTCAAATTCCGGGGGATCCTTCCCTAAATTTTCTCTTCTCCCTAACTGAATTTCCTCGTGTTTCAACTTTATCCACTCCGGACTCAAAATGTGGACATGATACTCCATGTAGAAAAAACTGGATTTTTTTTCGGGGTCTTTTCATTCTGTGTGGAGAAAGAACGAGACATTTGGTGGCTGTACAATGTATATGGTTTTTGGTACACTGTCTATTCTCTCTTCGCATACATTTACTCTCGTTTTATTTTACCAATAGACAGTACAGATACAAGCGCTACAAACTACCAACTACAACAACTACTCGACGTGTATCATTTTTCTTGGAGAAAAAAAGTTTTGGAGGAACGAAAGCTGAGACTTTAATCTTAATCGTATTATGTATGTGAATTGTGGATTGTGGCTCTCTGACGTAGTTTTATTTTATTTTAGAGGAAAGAGTATGAAACGTAATCGTATTAGCGTCTTTACTCTCATCATCTCTCCTCTGTTCTGTGTACCTATATAAGATATATATAACGGTATAACGGTATAACGAGTCATCTCTAATGGACTGGTTGACTGGAGCGACTTGGAAAAGCTTCCAAGAATTCAGCCACAGCTGAATATTTTATTAAATGACCATTTTTATGCAAATTCTTTTGTCATATCCTCCCACCAACCACAAACTTTCGAAACCAACTCTTCTTTCCTCCATTTCACATACGAACGAACGAACGAACGAACGAACGAACGAACCAACCAAAGTCCAATCCAATGACTATTTTTGTATAAATTATAAATCGTAAATACCAGGCGGCTATAGCCACCCTTTCCTAAATTTCCTAATACCATCATGTAAATCCATTCAGAGAATAATTTAATTCCATATTCACGGTGAATTTCAAGTCAAGTCAAATGATAATTAATTTAGTAATAATTCGCGTCCTTCTCAGCATAATGAAGCTCTCACTCACACAAAAAAATATGTAATTACAAATTAATTTTAGCACTTAGATGCCGTTTTGAATTCTATTCAATCTTCAACCCCCGTCGCTTTTTATCTCTCATATAAAAAATGAACAAGCGCATCTTTTTCTTGTCTTACGACCAGTACAAAAGCCAGTATGATTTTCCTTACAAAAGGAACGAGAGTATGACAATTAAGAAATAAAGACTCACTCTGACGCTTGAATACGAATTCGTAATGGGAAAGGCGATGAATTCTTCAGAAAAACCAGATGCAGATTGGGACTGCGGATGACTCGAGAGAAGAAAATAGAATTAAAAAGAGTTTGAAGAATGAAGATTCAAGAGAGGAAAGAAAGGAGAGAATAAAAAGAAAAAGAAAAGGGCGGAATGGGATTTGTCGTTTGTCCAGCCTTGTAATTTGCAATATGATTGCGCAATAAAGATGCATTATTTTTTAAGACGACGGCTCTCTCTCTCTCTCTTTCTCTCGTCCCAACGAAATAAGTAGACTTGCCATTATTTGTGTACAAAGTACAAAGAGCATTAAACATGGAGGAAGATTCAGATGCACTCCCGTCCAGTCCACTGTGGCTACTGTTTAGTGGTGTGTTTGGACTAGTGACGCTTGTTTGATGGAATGAACCTTGAGCTTGAGATGCGATCTGATCTGGGTCTCTGTTCTGTTCGGCTCTCCTCTTGCTATCGTCTACATTCTACATTGATTGTGAGTGGGATCATGAAACGTGGCCGTACATCAGAGGATATAAACAAATGAACAAATCCATGGCAGACCCACATGTTTTCACACACTAAATAATAAATAAAAGGATTTCATATGCTTGTAGTTTCCAGCAGTCCCAGTTTCTACTTTCTACACAAACACCAACACCAACAACCAACACAAATACAAACACACATCAGAATGAATGACCAACTAAAAAGAAGCAGTGGCAAATACTTTATTCCTAATAAATTTCATTTCTCCATTCCTCGTCGTCGTTTCATTCCTCCTTGACTCGACTACTCGCATAAAGGCATAAAGAGGAAGCAAACAAACCAACAAACGAGCAGACAAAGACAGAACAAAGAAGTGAAGTACTCATATGTATACTCATATGTATCACATAGCTCAAATGAGTAGAGAGAAAAAGAAAAATAGAGCGAGGAAGCTCATAAAGAAGGAAAAGCATCTCATTCGAGTCGTACCATGTTGGCCAAGGTCTCTCTCTCTCTCTCTCTCTCCCTCTCTTCATAAAATATAAGCGCTCGTTTGAGCAAAATATGACTGTTTCCATTGGTCATAAACCCCTGTTGCCTTCTGTAAACTCATCTTCCTCTCTTTCTCTCTCTCACTCGCTCTCTCTGTCTCTAACGCTCTCTCTGTCTTTCTGTCTCTTGACTCTTGTCCACTGTCACTTGGAACCATCAACAAAACACACTAAACAAATAGGAGAGGAAGCTAAAGAGAAAACAGAGAGCCGTCAAAAGTCATAAGTCATAAGTCAACGAGGAGACAGAGAAACAGAGAAACAGAGAAAAAAGAGAGGAAAAAAAGTAGGGAGACACTCGGACTTTATTATTTTCTACAACGTTTTTGTTTCAGTTTGACGAGCAGATGCTCCAACGGCAATGGCAATTCCCCACAACAAATAGTAAATAGTAAATATTCACTTTGTTGACTCTCTGTTTCGTATTAGTTATTATTGTTATTGTTATTATTATTATTATTATTATTGTCCTTGTCTTATTTTCTCTCCTTCTTGTGCTTGTGCGGTCTGGTTTCTGGTTTCCCCATGTTTCTTGTGGAGCTTCTGCTGGTGAACAGGCAGCTGAGCTGTTTTCAAAGGGAAAAGTTGTTTGGCAATATTCGGGTGTATCCACAAAATACACAAAATACACAAAATACACACACACAACACGCGTGGATGCAGTATGCAGCACCACCGTAATAGTAAATGTAATATCTATAAATACAAATGTACATTTACTTGGATTAGATAGAGAAAGGCCGTTTCAGTCTGCTGAAGCACAACACAAATACGAGCTGAAGCCGGGTAGTCTGTGAATGGAGCGCAGGAGCAGGAGAGAAAGAGAGAAGCAAGCAAGAGAGAGAGACAGACAGAGAGAGAGAGAAAGAGGGGAAGATTAAAAACCCGATCGATCCTTGAAGCGTGATGTTATTCATCCGAATTCAGTGGAGGAGGAAGGAGGTCTTTTCCGCGTGCTCTCGCTCTCTATCTCTGTATTTCTTCGTTTTTATCTCTCTCTTTCTCCGTATCACAACTTTTTCCTTCTACAATTTTTACCTTTCTTAAACTCAATCTTCCCTTTTTTTGTACAGGGAATACGGACAACGAAATACGAAATAGGAAAAACAAAAATCCAGTGACAGTCAATTCAAAGAGAACGAAAAGACCAGGAAAAGTTCCGGATTTTTACAGTTTCTTTACCTCCCGTCAACACTGAACAATGACTGTTATTTCTTGATTTCTTCTTGCTCTCGTCCCTTCAAATACGAAATAACGAAGACGAAGACGACGACAACATTTCTCAGTGACAACTTTTTTGCATACAAAACTTGGAACGATTTGTACGGCTGGAACAGAAGGATTCGCCTTGTGAATTTTGTATATTATAATTGTAAAAATCAGAGGGGAAAACTATATTTAAATTCAATCAATTCCCAAATCGATTGTACTTTTTCCCGATTGTGACTGAAAACTTTGAAAATTATTCATTGAAATTCATTGAGTTTCTGTCAACTTGACTTTGAACTGAATTTTTACAGGCGAGCGGACAAACTAAAAGTGAATGTAATTTCTCATTTAAAATCGTTCACATTTGTAATTTAAAATCAATTTTGCTTCCATTCCCCGGTTTTTTCAAGACTCGTGTAAAAAAACTTGATGATGGTGGGTAAACAAAAATCATAATTGATTTCAAGTTTAGTTGTGGGCCCATCGGAACAGTTTTGTTTAGAGTTTTGAGTGAGAACGCAGGTAAATTCGGGTTCTTTTTACGCTATCCATACAAATACCTACGTGTGTGTGTGTGTGTGTGTGAAGAGAGAGGACAAATGTTTACAGTGGAGAAAATCGGAGGCAGGCGAAGATAGATTAAAGATGTGTAGTGAGTGAGTGAGTGAGTGACTGAGTGAGTGAGCGAATGAGTGTGTGTACATTTCTCCAGGATTTTCTCCAGACTCCAGTGAAAAGGAAAAGGCAGAAGGGAAGGAAGGAGACGGACGGACATGATACATGTTTAACATTCACAGTGTTCACAGAGTGAAATTGGAAAATTGCCGTCGTCTAGGTCACATGAAACCATTCGTCGTTTATTCCCTTCTTTCTTCTGGTTCTGGTTGACAGCCCAAACGACTTAGACCCAACTCTCTCTCTCTCTCAAAAAAAAAAAGAAGAAGAAAAACCAAGACGAACGACAGGGAACAACGATGAAACGACTCTGAACGTTTTCCAGTAAAAAAATAACGGGAGGAAAAAAAAGGACGTGTTTGAAAAAAGAGAGGAGTTGGAGTTGTCGAATGTGTGGACGTGGAGTTAGTTGAGGGCACACAATAGAAGAAACTCGACGAACGAGGGAAAAGTGTGAGAGCTCATGTGTATGACTGTCTGTGTCTGTGTTTCACTGCTGTGGTGTATGTGTTTATAGTGCAGAGAAGCCAAGAGGAAGAAGAAGAAGAAGAGCGACAGGGAAAAAGAAAAAGAAAAAGGGGAAGAAGACGGAGAATAAAAAATAAAAAAACCGCCAGACTCTCGAAGCGTGGCATGGAATACAGAAAGAGTGTATGAAAGTGCATTAGACTCCCATCCTGGATTTTTTGTTCACCTGGATCCATGTCCAATGTCTGTTCTGTACGGACTCACTCACTGAAGACGAGAGTGCCAGAACAACTCCAGAACTATCGTACGTAATTGTATGTGTATGTGTATGTGAATGTGAATGTGTATTTGTATTGGGGAATGAGCGAGTGAGATCCACTTTTCAATGCTCCTTTGCCCACGAACGAGGACGACTTTGGGATATGAAGTGAAGTTGAAGTGCTGACGGCTGACAACGCATAAGTTCATGTCAAGTCAACCGGTGCTTCAATCCATCCATCTTTCCCCATATTCACGACGATTGCCAGGAATATCCCACCAACACAACACAACACAGCAGAAGAGAAAAGAAGAGAACACACAACATCCACGACAAGAGCACCAACAGCAGTAAAAGTAAAAGCGGTATAAGATCTCACTCTCCGCCCTTTCAAAACTCAACTGCTCGACTAATGTAAAACTCGTGTGTGTGTGTACTCATGTATTGTACAAAATACCTTTAGAATCGATACTGTGACACTTCCAATTCCCGTATCTCTATTTGTATTTGAACAAACTATAGAAAACTCTTCCCTCGCCTCCACCCATTTTTGCACCATTTTTTTATGGATTTTCTACTCATCTGCTGGACTCAACTATAAAAGTGAAACTCCCGTTGGAAATTCTGTGAAATTTGAATTTGTCTGTGAATTGTGAGTTGTAAACTAATAAAGAAGAAAAGTGTGTTGAACCGAAGAAAAGGGAAAAGAAGTAGAAGAAGGAGACGAAGAAGAAGAGCCATTTGATATTTGGAAGTGTGGGGGAGATTGGGAATGGAGAGATTCTAATAGAAAAAAGTGAAGGAGATGGCCCAATAACCTTCGTCAGTTCATTGTCATTGTGACCCTTCGTTTCCCTCGTTCCTTGGTATACATAAGAATTTCTATTCATTTCTCGATTCTCCGGTATTGAACTGAACATTGAATTGGGAAAAGGAGAAGGAGACGAAGAATAAGAAGAAGAAGAGGAGGGGGGAAAGGGAGTCGTCGTCACAGGGGATCACTTGGACCACGGAAATCGAATACAGCTATTGTCATTGTCATTGTCATTGTGGATCCACTCACTCACTCACTCACTCACTCGGTTGGTCCTCATTGGACGTTCTCTCCATTCGTACAGTTATTCTTATGATTATTGTCCAGATAGATTTCCAGGGCGACAGACGACCAACTCGGGAGTTTCACTTTCCACTCTGAACACAAAACCAACTGAAACTCTCCGTTTTACACACTTGAGCGGACTTGGAAATTCTAAAATCTCCTTTGGGCAAGAAAAGAAACCTCTCAAAGGTAAGCTACACACTTTCTAGCTCTATACATCCCTCTCCACTCTCCACTCTTCACATAAATAGATACACACACATCCCAATATAAATCCTTTCAAACTCTAATGTACGGGGAATCCCGAGCGAGCTCATAAATTATATCCATCCCCCAATACAGAATACAGAATACAGATATTGACCAACCAACCAACCAACCAACAGAGACCATTTATTCCCACCAAATTGCATGCATGCATATTCCATCCATCCACACTATCTATACAGAATCTACACATTGTACACACACACACACACAGACGGTGGTGGACGGATGGACTCTGTATAATTTATTATGCGTTCTCCATCCATGCAAATGTGCACATACGCAGGCCAGACTACATTATAATTCCCTATTAACAACTACACTCAGCTTTTGATATTATTATCCATTTTTTTTACACAAGGAAAATCAAATTTTCTAAGGAGAGACTAGAAAAAATGAAAAAACTGATGCATATAGAAAATGGGAAATGTGGAATGGAAAATGGAAAGTTGAGTATGAATACAATAGAAAAAAAGGGGGTAAAGATTTGACGTTGGGAATCCAATTATTAAGGCAGAACGGGAAAAGAAAGTATAGAAGAAAAAACTGCGTACACTGGCACTCTCCTTGTCAGTCACCAGTCCAAAGTTTTTGGATTTTGGACTCGACCAAGTTATGAGTTGTGAACGAAAGAAGGAAACGAAAGGAAAGAGAGAGAGAGAGAATGAGGGATTTAAACATGAATTTCCTTCCAAATGGACGAACGACGAAGAAAGAGTTTGCTGCTGCCTCTGCCTTCAGCAGCTCGAAATCTAAAATTACAGGCTATTTTCTTGCCGTCACTCACTCCAAATTCCAAATGTAATTTTTATCACAAAAACAATCAGCGTCGGACTCTCGGAAATTTGACTAACTCGGCTTTACTCGAACGATCATTTAAACTGTCTCTCCGACTCAATAACTTGAAAATCGACGACAATGATTTCTATTTTACATGCATTTTCCACTCACGCTCATACTGCTGAAATCAACTGAAAGAAGGAAATCCCATGGAATTTGTGTTGTTGGGGGATATTTTATAATGCATGTTGGAGGAAATGGAAAATATGGACCAGGGAGGGGAAATGACGAGTGTATGCGTTTATAATTACATTCCCCCATTGTCTACGTTACGCACGTTAATTCAAAATCAATAGCTATCGAAATGTGACCGAGCATGTAATTTGGAGCCGTTTGAAATATATCTGTGAGCCCATGCACAATCTACATTACCCCAGAGAGAGAGAGAGAGAACCAGGGAAGGAATATAAATAGGTACACTTTTAGTTGGATTTAGGATTTCAAAACCAGAAGCAGTAGCCGAGAAACCAAAATTTTGGGTTGTTTTCTCTCTCTCGGACTCGCATTGGTTTTTCTGGACGGAAAGGAGTTGTAGCAGTGTCGTGAGTAGTTGGACGTTGAACATGTGAATGGCCATTGCCATTGCCATGTGCACATGAAATATAATGGTGGCTGTCAGTCCGAATTTTCCGTCTTTCTGAAGACAAGATTCCCGGCTTGTTTTCCTTTCTCGCTTCGCTTCTTCCTTCTCTCACTCTCTCTCTCCCTCTCTCTTCCTCTCTCTCTTCCATCCATTCCCCGGCCAAGTCAGGCCACGACAGAGCAAATGCCATTACTTCCAGCTCTAACGTAAGAAGAAACAAAATAGATGTTTTCCATACCATAACAATTTGTATAAATATAAATATAAATATCTGTATATATTTGCCCATATAAAATATGTCCATGTAAATGTGGAGTATTGTGGAGGGCTGACATCCACATGGTTCTTCCTTCTTCTTCCTGATTCTCACTGTAGAGATCTACTTTACACGTGATCCCATATTCCATACCATAAAATCAAGTACAAAGGTTTATATGGAATAATAGGAGAAGATTTGAAATATGCAAGTTGACGTAAGTGAAGAGGAGTCGGGATAATGACGGACTGACTCTGAACTACCAACAGAAGAGAAGCAAAGAGAAGCGAAGCGAAGAGAACCGAAGCGAGGAGAAGAAAAGAGAGGGAATTTTGGGAGTCATTGTCATGGTCAGACCTCAAAACGCAAAATGCAAAACCCAACAGAGATTAAATATGCATTAAATATGAATAGACTCTCACTGCAAAACCTTGTCGGCTTCAATGGCTTGGAAAAACTTGAGTAATTTACAATTCATATCATGGAGACGCACACACGCACACACACACATATTTGGGGCTTTCTTGTTCTTCATAATAACTCGTGTATGTATCTTACATATAGATACTCGGTGCTCATCACAGCTCAAAGGTTTACACATTGCCAAATGTTACCTTTGAAAGTGGAAACGCGAAATGAAATACCACGTCGGAATTTCACAAGTAAGAGAGAAAAACAAGAAAATCCTTTATTGTACCAACAATTTGATGGAAAGAAGGAACTCTTGTTAAACTATAGACTTGAGATTTACCTTGACTTTCAGTCTCCCTTTGTTTTCCTTCCTCTTTACAGCCTTTACCTTTCCCTTTCTGCTTTTATTTGGAAAAGTTGAGCTCAGGTGACTCTCCAGACCTCCCGGCAGCAGCAGTAGCAGTAGCTCACTTCCCTTTCCACTTTCCACTTTCCACTTTCTTTATAATATGAAATTAATTTAGAAACTCCATCAACTATCGCTTTTTCCCCATGAATTATGAATCCCCACTTCTTTCCATTCTACATACAAACATACATAATAATAATAATAATATAAGTACGCTTTCCATCCCCCCCAGGAAATTCAATTATGTACTTCCCATGGAAATTTCTCACTTGACCACTTTCCTTTCCCCTTTTCTCCTCGGGAAACGCTCAAAAGCTCCCATTTCACATTTCACATTTCATCATAATCAAATTTTTTGTCCAAAGGTAAATTCGTCTTGATTACAAGGGAACTTGATTTGCCCATGGACGAACGATAAAATATAAAATATACTTATAAAGGAATTAGGAATATGGGCCACGTGAATTTATATAGCATTAAAGTTTGCTCTGTAGTAAATTCTAAGTAATTAATGAGTTTATAATTGTTGCGGAAGCGAAAGGGAATTTTCAATGTGTAAAGAGTTGTACTGTGAATGTGGATTGTGGATTGTGGATTTCACCCAGCATCAGCATCCGCATCAGGATCAGCAGGAGTTAGAAGTGAGGAGTAGCCAGACTGCCTTACGAGTTAGAGTAAGAGAAACTGAAGACTCATCGTACGCTGAGCTCACAGAAAATGCAATTAAGAAGAAGGAAAAGGGAAACCACAAAACTTAAAAGGATTCTTGCTTACTCTCAGGATTCCAACATCCACATGAATTAACTTTCGGCTGACAGTACAGCCGAATAACCGAACATCAGAGCACATTACATTACGCGATTTCCAATTAATGGAAAGAAACATAAGAGAGAGAAAGAGAGAGAGAGAGAGAGAGAGAAATTGGAGAGGACTCGACAACTCCTTCTTGCGACTTGAGAGCAGTTCAAAAGGGGAATCCTCTTCTTCTTCTTCTTCCTCTTCATACGATATAATTCATATTTAGTGACAGGAGAAGAACTTTGATTTGATTTCATGGTTTGCTCTGCATAATAAACAGTTTATGAAATGAGCAGAGAAGAGTCGAGAGCAGATGCGTATGATATTCTAATTCTAATTCCACATTCACAATTCACAATTCACAAATTACACATGCAAAAAGGGGGGAAACCAACGAGGAGTTCCCCCAGCATAGTCATAATCATAGGTATGAATCCCATTGACAATGTCCTACACCAAGATTTGTGTTCTTTCTCTCTCTCTCTTTCATTCTCTCGCTCTCCACCAATCCCTGTCTTCTTTTATCAGTCACATTCGCAGTACGTGCGTTCATCTTGCCATCCATATTCCATTCAGATCAAATGAGAAATGAAACATCAAAAAAAGGCTAATGTTTTTTTTCTTTCGATTTTTTTGCGGGGAGGGTAAAAATGAAAATGAAAACGAAAATGAAGAAGATGGATTTTGATATCAAATTTCATGTGCGTGTTGGACATGATGAAATGAGACTGACTATTATGCCCATTAAGTCATCGTCTCAACTCTCTTTAAACAATCAAGCATTTTCTAAGGAGGAGAGAGAGGGGGAAAAGGGAGAGAGAGAGAGAGAAAGAGGGCCAATGCAAATAAGGATTGTATGTTGGATGAGATGAGGATGGAGGACGTGGTAATATATTGTGTAAGTATGGGATGGATGGATCCCTTTCTTTAACTTCCCCATTGCCTGCCTGCCCTGTGCATCTGACATGAATGGTAATCAAGTGAGCGTCAGTCAAGTGAACGTGAGTCTCAATCGGAACAGATTGCTTAGAAATTCCAGCCGTGCATTGGAAAACACCAGCCGAATTTGGATTTAGATTTTCAGCCAGAGAGAGCGAGAGAGAGAGAGATGAACCATCGTCTAATAATACACCCGAGCAGTACTCCGTCTGTTTAACAACAATGAACAATGGGAAGAGAATGAATGAGAGTGCGAGTGAGACCACGTGGAATTACGATACAGCAACTATCAAAGTATCAAATTCCCGGTTGCTCCCTCATTTCATTTCCAACCCCTGAAATACATAAACGCATTATTTAAATAATTCACTAGAGTGAGAGAGAGAGAGAGAGAGAGAGAGAGAGAGAGGGAAATTTCTCCAGAAGTTTTTATAATGAGGATTTATATGGAAGTGAATGCACATAAATTTAGGAGTTGCTTAATAATTTCCATGAGATTTCTGGAGTCATGCTCCAGTACAAGAAGGAAAAAAACAAAGAGAGATCTTGTTGTCACAAATTAAAAGCGAGTCGAGTTGACGTTCCTCATCTGACCTCGACTTAATTTGTTCTGTCTTCTTCTGCTTCTGCTTCTGTTGGGGAATTCAAAAGTGAGTAAGAGCGAGAGAGAGAGAACTGAGCTGAGTTGAGTTTAATATGAGAACTGGTTGGGCGTTCGCACGTCCACGGAAGAGACAATGAGAATTAATGAGACTCATTGGCTGCGAGTGAATGAAATGAAATGAGCAATCCGTATATGTATTTATTTCTCCCCATCGAGCAGACAAGGACATGGAGAAGGACATGGAAAACTAATTGTAAGACGACAGACTAATGAGACGGAGCAGAGCAGCGTCCTCCTCTTTTCCTGTCTCTCTTCTCAAGTCGTACGTACGGCAAATTCATGAGCTATTGTTACGACCCGGTAGGATTCCATTTTAGATTACAAATGTCTTCAAATCCCTGGTTTATGCACCTCCACCAAATCCCCTACAATACAACTCCATCAAATCAACTTTCCCCGTTTCCCTGCAAACAATACAAAAAATGCAGAACAAACTGGTAATTCCACTAGATTTCTGCTTTTATTCACATGTGAATAATATGCACAAAATGTCGGTACAGATTTCTTGAGCAATATACGAAAGCAAATTTGAGAGGGAATTTCGACATGACATGTTGTATGAGTTGGAAAAAGTAGGAACGAGACATTTGTATGGACTCTGTACAAAATAGAAACGGAGAAACGCGAGTGTTGGTTGTCGGTAAATTGAGAGCTTAGGAATTTTTATAATTCCTCGAGTAACGTGTGCTCAGATTCGTCCAGAGTCGAGATTTTTTAGATTATGCAAATAACTTGAGGCTGAAAATCATCAGCTCGTATGTTGATCTCTCCATCTCCGTCTTCTTCGTGCCCTTCCGCAGGTTGGCAACTACCATACACTGTGCATTCTCTCTCTCTTTCTCTCTCTCTTTTTCTCTCTCTGTAGTGGAGGTTTTTCTGCAAACGCAAAGAAGAGGGAAGTTGGTGAATTCTCTGTGGCATCAGACTCAAACATCTCGGAGAAATCAACTTCAAGCTTCATCAACCAATGAAATTAGTTGTGGAACTATCTGTACGTGCCTTTCTTTTCAGCTCCAGAATTTTGTACACCAACTCTCCCCATTTTATTCACGGGTTTCCTAAGTGAACAGCCGGAGCATGCATGCAGATAGAAATACACACACACACATTGAGCTCATATCCATGGACATTTATACACTAGGAAGAAATTCCCTACTCGGAGTCGAGCCATAACAATTCGTAAGTAAGTTAAGCTGGAATTTAATATGTAAAACTTTCCTCCTCGAGTTGAGTCACAAGTTGGGAGTGGGTAATGCTCTAATGCTGTTCTCTTGCCCATCCTCGCCTCCCATTTTCATTGCATACATTTCACTGTAACAGTATACAAAAAAAGAAGAGATACGTTTTTTTGCATATGAAGAGCTCGACTTGATTTGCATGGATAACAAGGAGGCAAGCTGTGTGCACTGGAGAAAAAAAATGATTTGAAACCATCAAGGGAAAAAGAACTGTGTGAGAGAGAGAAAGAAAGAGAGAGAAAGGGAGAAAATCCGATAGGAAGGAATTAACCTCGTTTACATGCCAAAAACTCTTCCAACCAAACAACCAACCAGAACAGCATGAGCAGAAACGTGGTAAATTATAAGGAAAGTGTAGGCAGTTTGTGTGTTTTTGTGTGTGTGTGTGTGTAAAAACAGTGGAAACCTCAAAATCCCATTCACTCCATTCAGCACAATCAACAACCAACAATTTCCCTCTCTAATTACTCAAAATTAAGTTAAACTTTGTTCACTCCTTTTCCAATTCACTCGTCAACGCAAAAACTCCACCAAAATTCAGTATATTGGAAGAACCCCAAACCAAAAAAGGAGTGTGGAACAAAGTAATAATAAATTAACTCTTAAAGGAAACATGGAGAATGTTGAATGTGATGGGAAATGTGGAGTGAGAGTCATCAACCCTGACGTCACTTAGACCACCAAACTCCTCACATTAATTATTATGAATTTTTACCGCTTGAATATCGCAATCGCACCGCATGACCACCAGCCAGCCAGCCACCAACGCCAACCAGCCTTTTCCATAATGGATTTGAATTACGACGGAGAAAGCCCCAGTGTAAAAGGACGTAAATGGACGGAATTATCCGGCTAACATGGAAAAATTGGAGAGTCAATTAAGTTTTTATGGTCACCACTGAAATAATCATAACATCTTGTTCTTGTTATTATTTCATGAGCCAACTTCTTTTCTCTTTCTCTTCCTTTTTTGCATGGCTCTCCTCTGTAGCTGGCTTCGAATCTCTCAATTATTTTCATCATCTTACAGCATACAACCAAAAAATTTGGTTCATAAAATGTTGAGTTTTGGGGTGGGGGATTTCCGAAACTAAAAGAATAATAATTTTGTAGGGAGAAAGGAGAGGAAATTGGGTGGGTGGGTGGGGGTGGGGGGATCTTAATGATGTCTGTCAATATTAATTAGAAGGGAATTTGTGGTTGTTACATTTAATACGACTGTTCTGCGGGTAAATAAAAGCGATCCGTTTTAATTGGCACCTCACTCTTCCACTCCACTCCACAGCAAAGAACACACACACACACACACACACACAATTCCGTCGTTACGTACAACTTTTCCCTTTCACTCAAATTAAAAGAGACAGAGGATGGGGAAATGTACTTAAACCCAGACACAAAATATCATGTAGATTCCGCTTCCACACACACGCACAACACACCGTGAAAGTAAAAGGAAAAGTCTGTCTATATAAACTCACATGCTAATATTTTGTTCAGGTTTCCATTCACCTTCGGAGTAGAGAGACAGGAAAGCGTGTACAAACTACAGAGAGAAAGAGAGAGAAAGAGAGAGAGAGAAGAGCCGACAGAGTACAGACGAGAAAACTAAAATGAACGAATTTTAAGTGCATAGTTAAAATCCGACTAGTTCTTCGTTCACGAGTTTTCCAGCGTTCAAAGGGAGAAATGGGAAGAGGCAAAGAAAGAGGAAGAGAAAGAGGAAGAGAAAGAGGAAGAGAAAGTGAGGGCATTACAAAGTTTGGCATCTCCAGAGAGACCATTAGAGATGAGAGAATGAGAGACGTTTATGCAAAATTTCATAGTTTTACGCAAATATTAAACTGACTTTGGCATAAAATGCAAAATTTACTTTATTTCTCTTATCGTCAGTGAGCCTTCATTCACTATAGCAAATATGGAGAATAGAGAATGGAGGGATGATCCATTCATTCATCCATCCCACTCGGGATCTACCTATATGAATTACATATTAATACAACGACACACACTTTGAAATTAAGTGAAAGCACACAGAGACACAGAGAGAGAGAGAGAGACGCACAAATATGGACATGGACATCTCATTCCAATTTCATTCATTTCATTTTCATTTGAAATTTATTTTCGTCTCTGGAGATGCGATGGGATGCGATGGGATAATATGGATGAGAAACGACGGACGGCAGGCAGGCAGGCAGGTTGCTTGGTTGCTTGGGCTTTATGAATATAAACTATGTGATAAAGCTCATGTGAGCCCGTTGAGTTCAAGTTGGAGTTGGACTTGTCGTTCCACAGTTGAAGTTGAAGCCCTCTCAAGTTCAAGTTTTCGGTCCTTTCTCTCTCTTTCTCTCTGTCATTGGACTTTTCCATTCCATTTGTATTTCGTATTTGGAGTGCATATATGGATAATAATAAATTGCGTATAGGCGGTGATGGAGAGAGGGAGAGAGAGAGAACGAGAGTGAAATCTACATTCTACTTAGGAACAAGGGAAATCCATTTAACTTATCCAACTAAATGGAAACAAGGCTTTTTCCTCATTCACTAATTACTCGTCGCAGTTGATTATGTGAACGAGAAAGTGAGAGAGAAAGAAAGCGAAAGCGAAAAAGTTTGACATGCAGTCGGCAGTCGGTAGTCGCAGTTCCTGCTGCGCTCATTTCCTCAAACTTGTTTACTGCTCCACTGCTTTTCGGCTTCCATTCATTCTCCCATTTACTTTCCCCATTTAATACACAACACAACAACACGGCAACACACAAGAAACACACACAATTCAGTTCAACATTCCTCGTTATAGTTTCTGAGAGTCATTTGATATTCACCTCATAATTGCATGTTAATCGCCAGTAAATTGTAAATTGCGAATTGGAAAAAAATTAGTTTCTCCTCAGTTTGTCATTAGCCATCCGCCAGCCAGCCACGGCTCTCCGTCCCCACAAAACTCATTCTCACCCAATGAAATTCTGTTCAATGTGTAGATTTTTAGTAAATCCTCTATGAATTTATTGACACGATACAAATGGAAATTAGGAATTACGGGCTGAAAAGCGAGATGTTTAATCATCTTTGATCTACACGATGTAACTGGAAACGCAGAGTATCATTATTATCATTAATATCAGTCTGATGGATTTAATGATAATTATTATGGCCATTTAAAAATTAAATCATAGCGAACATCCAAAACAAATTCCAGCCTCGTGTTTCGTAAATGTGGAGATGTGAAACTGTGCAATTAAAAAGCGATTGCTCTACTGATAGCATGAGCCATTCATTCCGAGTCCGGCTAATTATGAAGCCTTGCAGATAATCTCTAATTTCTAATGGCAAGCTGGAAATTGGCAGTTTCAAAAGGCGAGCAAAAAATAAATTACGCCAAAGGTAATGCGGACAGACAGACCGACAGACAGAGGATCCTAATTGTAATTAGACACAGCGTGAAAAAACACGGAATTCCGATGGACTCACGAGGAGGAAACGACGGATCGTAAATGATAAAGGCATGAGGATGAAATTGATATAAAAATGGGGGAGTGAGAGGCATAAAAAAAGTGGCGGTATTGAAGGGAATGTTAGGAGCAAGTGAGGAAGTATTGTAGTAAGTAATTGTGATCAACATGATGACAAAGTCTCTTCTCTTCCCTCGTCTGTCTCCCCGCACCACCACCACCACTTTCTCATCGCTGACTAAATACTAAATTAATTGGAGTGACACACACTCTGTATGTTTTTGTACTTTGTCGTGTGTGCTGATTGTAAGTGCTGGAGATGAGGCGATGGTTCGTTTGGTGGACGGACGAACTCGACTCACAGTAACAATAAATGAGCCGTTAGCTAAATAGTAAATAGCTCACTAAACTAAATCAACCATAATTTGTCTGTTGTCTTCGTTTAATTCCTCCGTTTAATAGATATATCGTGTCTGTAAATACATACCGCCATCATCTCCATCACTTCATTTCATTTCATTCCATTCCATTGCCATCTCTCTCCACTTTTACTTTACTTTACGATATCTCCACAAAATCACTCGTTTTCCCTTCTCATTTCGTATCACTTTTGCTCAATGTTCCTCTCAATTCCTTTGCCAGTGAACAGTGAACAGTAAACAGTAAACAGGGAACAGGGAAGCAGTAAAAGTCAAGACGCTAATAAAGTGGAGTGGAGGAATGAAATAGGATAAGAATCTCATGAGAAACCAAAATCCAAAGGGAAATATTTGTGGACGGACAAAAATACAAAGATACACAAAAATACTGAAATACTCGACTCGACTCACCACAACAACAATTTTTTCTGAGTAGCAATTCCAAAGGAATAAAATGGATATGAAAAGGAGTTGAATGGGATTCATTTCATTCCTCGAGTTGAATGGGGACAAAGTGACTCTCGCTCTCCATTTTCCTTCCTTTCACACTTATTCCTATTGGCAGTGACATTGAAACTGTGAATCCTCACAAGGAATTATACGCGTCGCCGTGAAATATCGCTGAAACAACTAGCATAAAATTATTGTGTTGTTATATTTTGTGTGGAGGAGAATCCGAACCCAAATCCGAATCGGAATGATGGTTTGAGTAAACTATCTGCACTTGAGGTTGAAGAAGAGTCAGCGTGTTGTTTCGTGTGGTGTGATGTGATGTAAGTTCAGTAAGTTGTTTGCATGCGAGTGGTATTTTCGTGGGTGGTGGATGCTGCTGAGTGGCAGTGAATGCTGAATGCTGAATGTGGTGGGTCATTCACAAGACGAAGAAGAAGAAGAAAAAGAAGAAGAGAAGAAAGAACAGCCATGAAAAGAGGGGAATTCTAATCCCGCTCTTACACTGCACTAAGCCCAAGTAAGTGGGAGCTGAATTTTATTGCATTTTTATTCCTCGCTATATTTCTCCTCTTCTTCACTTAAGTCTCTCTCTCTCTTTCTCTCTTTTCCCTCTTCTTATTCTCCGTGTTGGAGTTGGAGTTGGAGTTGGAAAAGGATGTGAATACTCGGCGAGTGAAGCAACTACAACTAAATTTACTTGACGGCATCCAAGAAAAAACGGCAAATGGTAAATGGCAAACGGCAGCCTGTAAACTGTAAACACTACCCGAAAATGTGTATATGCGAGGACTGACGATTACAAATACAAATTACAAATTGAGACCCAACACATTTCCACTCTTCTTCCTCTTCCTCCACGTCTTTTTCTCCATTTCCCCATTTCAGTTTCAATTTCAATTTCAATTGGGATTCTTAATGGCTCTTCATTAAATAACTCCTTTACTTTAGTCTTCTTTCAATTTCAAAGAGCCACTCAAGACGTTGGAAATGGACTCACTCAAATGGGGGAGGGAGATTCTGATTCTCCTGACCCCCCAAAAAATATGAACTGATGAAATTCGATTAGAAATTTGGATGTGAAGGGAATTTTCATTTTCACTTTCGGTTTTTGGTCGTCATGAGAAGGAAATGGAATGACTTTGTACATTTTCTGGGAATCAACATTTAACTCGCTCGCTCTCTCGCTATTTCTCTCTCCTGCTCATTTCTCTGAGGGCACTTTCATTTTCATGGGAGAAATGTGGAGAGAGAAATATGAAGCGAGTAATGCGTGTGAGGAGGAAAAGGAAGGAAAAGGAAGGAAAACCAGAGGATTCCCCTTCAGTGCAAAACTACAACGAGAACTACATTTCCAAGTCTTCCGTTCCTTTCAAGTCTCATTTTCCATGGTGAGTTTTGAAGGTGAGTGAAAGGAACAACCGAATGAACGTGAATTTCACTTGACTTTCTCTCTTTCGCTCCCTGAAGCAGTTTTCATTCTGGAGATCAGTTTGTGGATAGGACTAATAGGAAAAACCTGTACGTTCTCCGTTATCGTCATGTGTGGGCTCTTTCTCATTCCTCTTTCCTCTTTCATTTGGTGTTTGTTTCCAACTAGTGGAAGTGGATTGTCGCCTTCCACTTAGTTCTGGAAACGTTGGCAAGTCGAGTCGAACAAACCAAAACTGAAGGAACCACAGGAGAAAGCAGAAGGCGAACCACAGGAATGAAATCCTCAATAGAGTTCTATGGGCTGTAGGTATTTTCGTATTTATCTGTATATGGATTGAGAGTGAGAGAGAGAGAGAGAGAGTGAATGTGTAGAAGGGAAAGGAGAAGAAGAAGGCGAAGAAAAAGAAGGCAATCGAGTCAGTGTTGGTTTTATTATGCAACTGGGCTGGATCGTCGTGGTTTTTGGTGGCTCGGTATTTTATTTTAACTTGCTCCACTTCACAGTTGAAACGATAAAATTCCACACAATTTTTTATGAAATACGCGTCTCTCGACGGAGAGAAACCCATCAAAGGAATGCTTTTTCCCCATTTCCCCATTCAAATCATGATCATGCTTCCACCATCAACAGAAGCAGCGCATCTTCCCTTTCAATTCAATTCACAATCCACACCTTGCTATTTGCTATTTGCTATATGGAAAATGAAAACATCTACAGGGACAAAAATCCAGGACTCCAAGAAAAAGAATCCAAAGCGTCTTCCATCCAACGAGAAACGAGTACAAATTTCCTGGTGTGTCTTTGGTTTTTTATGTAAAACTGTGAACAACGTCACTCAAAATTCTTGACGAAGGAAAATCAATGAAGATCTCCAATGCCATGTAGAATGAAAGGAATTATACATAATATGAAATACCCAAATTAAACACTTCAACTCGGATTCAACTCCAAATTCACATTCAAATTTATTCCACTCCAAATCATTCACGAATATTCAGTGCGGTGCACACAAGTTGAAGGCATATC
Source organism: Gisinianus flammeolus (assembly GCA_034699125.1). Classification (NCBI taxonomy): domain Eukaryota; kingdom Metazoa; phylum Arthropoda; class Collembola; order Symphypleona; family Katiannidae; genus Gisinianus; species Gisinianus flammeolus. Next base: position 62,175 of record JAIUND010000128.1, on the reverse strand, counting down.
AAAATAATATTTGTTCTGTCACCGAATTTTCTGGATTAATCCACGGGATATTTAAGACATGTTTAAAAAAAATGGGTGAATAAATTTGTGGGTGTTTCGTTTCATTAGATGTCAGAATGGAGAGTGTTTAGCGATGGATGAGATTGAAAGGGGGATTTTTTTGTGCATCGCTTGGATTTTCCAGGTTATATTTTTTTATATTTTATGGTTTCCCTGTCTTTTTGGTGGAGGATTTGGAGGATGTTGAGCTGGAGTTGACCCTCGTGGTCAATCTCATCTCCTCAACCATCTTCCCATTTCCTTCCCTTTTTGGTTGGTTGTGGATTTTGTGGATGGATTCGGTTGCCTGCCACAGATGGACAAGTGGAAACTAAAGCTGGGCCGACTAATGTAATAAAAAAGAGAGGGATGGATCGGATCTCCTCAAATAAATGCCCACAAATACTTGTCTTCACTTTCCTTGTGCAGTAGCAGCAGTAGCAGCAGTAGTTTTACTAGTTTTCGGTGTCTTTTCACAGCTTTGGCCGCCATGAGATTCCCCACTTGGCCTCTCTATAAATTCAATGTATAATTTATAAGATTCCTCAAGATTTTCCCCCAATGGATCACCAGGGAATTTATTACCCCCGAATGACGACGCACGCAAACCAAACCTCGTCGTCCCACAACACACAAACCGAACTGAACCGAACCGGCTCATACATATCCACATCCACATCCACCATTCCATTCCCGCCTCTTCATCCCTCCAATTTAATAGAAATATTTAACATTTACAACCATTACATTACACTGCATTTCAAATTTCGGATTTTCCGTTTTAGGGAATTGAAAAAAAAACATTCAAATTATTCCCGAATTATTTCAAATCCCAAATTGGGAAATTGAGGAATTTTAGACGTGGCCCAAGAAATGCCAGAGTAGAAAAAATAAAAAGTCGGCAGAGTCATCCCTCATTTTTTTGATTGTAGAACAATAAAAATTTCTAACGTTTTTTTTTTGTTGGTGGTGTGGGTTTGGGAAAGGCAGCAGCAGAGAGAAGAAGTTCAGAGCAGAGTTCAATAAGATGACTTATGAAAATAGAGAGAAAGATGGAAAGTGAAGTGCAGTGAAGCTCAGATGAAATAGTGTGTGGAAAAGTAGGGACTCGCAAGTTGTTTTTCCCATCGGGGGAAAGTCAGTCCGGGTTGAAAGGAAAAATTTACTGCGAATTTATCTTTATCTTGTAGTGAAACGAGAGAGAGAGAGAGAAAAGAGTCGTCAAGTGAAGCACATAAGAATTATTGCTGGTATTTAACTGGGAACATGACAACCCAACAACACAAATATCACAAAAACATGGACCTTCAAATATCCGAATATCCAACATCTACTTTGTTACTTTGTACCTTTTGCCCTTTTCCAACAAATACACTCGACTTCTTGCAGATAGAACAAACTTAGTTCTGGATTATTTGAAGGTGGTGAAGAAAGTCAGAGAAATTCTGAAAACTCAGTAGAAACTTTGCAGGACGATTCCCTACGATTTTCTTGATGTTTTTTTATTTTTATTTTTATGGCGGTGACGAGTTTTATGGCTTCTTCCGCCTTCTCTCTGCTTTTCATACATTCATAATGGACTGACTGTAAACTGCAAACTGCAATGGAATAAGGAACAGGAACACGGAGAAAAAGCAAGAAAAAAAGAAAAGAAACTTTGTTGTAAGATGATTCCTTTCGAGATGGTTTTATGTTCTCCATTCAGATACTGTTAAATACTCGAGATGGAAAAAACAGACGCCCTCCTCTTTTCTCTCCCATCTTTCTTCACTCCCATAATATCAAACATAATAACATGTAATTTTTCTCAGAGTCTCGAGATGATAAAGCTTCTTTGCAGTGTCTGATTCTGATTCTACCCAAAATTCTTTTTATATTCATGTGCATGGCGACAGTAAAGAGTTTCACCACGGAAAATCCTACATAAAGAAACTTTTAACAAGGAAAATTTTACACACGGGAAATTCCTATTGATTTCGATGGAGTGAGTTGTGTAGAGCACTTTCATTTTCCCTCGTCCTTGTCGCTGTCGCTCATCGTTTTTTCCACTGTTCGTTATCGTATCGAAACTCCCCCGCCGTCGATCGGCGACTCCACATGTAAGATTTCAAATTCCCGATTAGTTCAATTCACAAGGTGCCGGTCGGTCGTTCGTTCGGACGGACGGTCGGTTGCTGTATAGAAAGTGAAAATGAATTTCCAGGAGAATTTATTAGATGGATTCCAACTGAAATGGAAATGGGGGAAAGGAAAGTGAGGAATTTTGGAGGTGGCTCTTTTGAATTTGAATACTTGAGACGTCTCCCTCTTTTACTCTTTTACTCGGTCGCTGAAAAATAAGCAAAAGAACGAGTCTCCTTGATCATATTCATATTCGTTTGTCCACGATGGAATGGAGTGAAAGCAGAGGACCAGAAACTCTGTCACGGTTCACAATCAAACCAAACCAAACTAAGCCGACTCTCAACTCATGTTCGTTCAACGTGCAGAGTGGCAGAGGTGCAGACACACAATGAACCGAACCAAACAAAGACAGTCGATAGAATGAACTCTGCCCATCCGTTTCTGACTCTGACTTGCACACTTCCACATTTTACATGCACATTCAGATGACAACTAAAAAGAGGTAAACGACTGCATATAGCATATCCAAACTTACATCCAGACATGAGAATGGGGAAACAAGAAGAAGAAGAAGAAGAAGGGAGCGTCGAGAATGAATGGAAATGAAAATGGAACGGCCTCTTCCTTGTAATGCACTTGTCTCCTTTTCTCCCAGCGTCAATGCCAAATGCCATGCAGAAACCTACACACACCGAACAGCCCCACGCACGCACACACACGCACGCACGCACAATCCAGACGGCCGTCTTTTAATTTCCACCATCCAACTCCAACTCCAACGTGAACTCTTCAAATACACACGAAAGGGAAAGAGAAAGAGGACGGAAAGGGAAGGGAAAGAAAATGAATGGTTGTGGACGAGATGCTTGAAGCAATGCTAACTTTCCTCGTTCTCGTTTGTCCTCGTCCTCGTCGTCACAAATGAAAATGAAAGCGAAAGTAAAATCCATGGCGATGGTGAAATGACAATCCGTTTTGGATTCTGGCTCTTTTCTGCCGCATTACCTGGAGTGGAATTGTAACATTCAGTGGCTGGAGGGGCAGAGCAGAGCCCAACAGAACATATACAATTATACATGCATATGCCAAATAATATCCTGTACAATATTTCCCAACTGTATTTCTGACATGAATAGAACGAATGAACGAACAAACGAACGCACATTCCATTAGAGTTCTCCTTGATAATATTTCCACTCGTAACTGCAGCACAATTCCTGTATCCATGTCCTCGTGTTGTGTTCTGTGTTCTGACGAGTGACGATTGCATGGGCATTGATATTGATAGACCGTCCGTCCGGTGGGGAAAGAATTCCAATGTGAATGAATTCGGGTGCACTTCCATTGAATTGTATTATCTTTGCTGACTATCCCAATGCCTACATACATCTACATGCATGCCAGAGCCATATCATTCCACCCTCTCTCTCTCTCTCTCTCTCTCTCTCTCCCTCTCTCTTTCACCATCCAGACTGAGCACTTCTTTTTATTTCCCCCCAAACATCCATCTATTCCCATCCTTCGGCTCTCCCTCTTTTTCTCTTTATGGACTCGGGTACAAAAAGGAGCCTCATATTTTCTCGCCCTCCTCCTCTTCCGCCGTCTTCTCCATCCGTATGTAAATACACAGAGAAAGAAAGAAAGAAAGAAAGAGAGTGGGACATTGCGATGGAGGAGAATCCGGGGCTATTCGTCATGTTCGCACATGTTAAACTAGATGGGAACCAACCAACCAACCAACCAACGAATGAACGAACGAACGAACGGACAAACAAATAAAGTAACTAACTCGAGTGACTAACGTTGAACGACGTGTATCCATCAGCATGCGAATCCTCATCCTCCCTCATTCCCACACACACTCTGTTCTCTCTCAACTATAAGACTGCTAATCTCTCCGTCTGATCAAATTTAACTGAAATTCAAAGGGAATTGAATCTCGCTTTCCCATTTCTATTTCATCTGCCTCCGTCTTCTCATTTCCCTCAACACTTTTAATTTTAAAATGAAAAAAATCTCTCTATTTTCTTCCCTTCTCCACTTTCCATTGTCAGAAAGCCGTTTTTTAAACATTTTCTTGAAAACACGACAACAAACAATTTTGATTATGTTGCAAAAAAAAGAAGGAAACGTTGAGTTTGGAAGGGAGTTTCGACAGACTGAAGGAGATTTATTTCAAGAAAACATTTAGCTGGGAAATGAAGAAATTAAGTGGGAAGTTGTTTACACGTTGCCGTCCTCTTGTTGTTGTGAATAGCCAGCCATCCGAGTTGTCAGTTGTCAATGGGAAAGAACGAAAGAACGAAAGAAAGAAAGGCGAGAGGGAAAAGTGTGAAGAGTGTGAATGTGGAGATGGAGGTTCCTTCGTTGTTTCAGTTGAGTTGGTTGGATGGCTGAGTGTTGGATGTTGGGTGTTGGTGTTGGTGGTGGTGGTGGTGGTGGGTTTCCCCAGTCGGCACGGAGATTTCCATCAGCTTACCTAAGTGCATTCCAATGTGAAACCTTTTCCCTTTTTTCTCCTGCTCTTTCTGTCTCTCTTTCCCTCCAAGACAGAAGACAAAAGAGGAAAGAGCTCCCGGTTTCCACTCTTCAGGGTTTTTTGTCTACTTTTGTTTTAGATGTGTGTATGTGTGTGTGTGTCTGTCTGTGTGATTGTGTGCAGAAGACTCCCCTGCTTTTTTGGGGTCTCGGTGCTGCATATGGGTGCGTCGACAAATATGCAGATATGCAGAAATGCAGACCCACCACGTTTTCCCCATCAGACAAAGTACACTCCGCATCATCTGCATATTGACAAACAAAAGCTTTTCCATCCGAATTTTTTCTATATATATATTTTCTCGATGACTGTGAACGAACTGTGCATGAATGAATGAGCATATGCTGAATGAATGGAGATGTAAATATTGAGGAGATGCCGGCTGGGAGGGATCCCAAATATCTATAGATTGCTACACAGAACACAGATACGTTATACATGATACATTATACATTATGCATACTGTAGGCAGTAGGCACATCCATCCTCCATCGGTTTGGTTCGGTTTGGTTGGGAACAACTCAACATGTCGTTTCCTGTATTGTCCTCCACGTCCGCCGTTGTCATTCTCACACAAACTTCCTTCATCATCTTCATCCTAACTCTTCCTCTTCTTCCGCCATTCGCCATGGCCATGGATACTTTCGAGTGTGGAGTTGGAGTGAGAGTGCGAGGCGAGTGAGAGTGAGAGTGCTTTCCTCTCCCAACTTTCTCTTCCTCCATAAAATAATTTCAAAAATGTTTTTGGAGTCTATAAATGGAAAACGTGAGGGAGTGAATTGTTTCAACTTTCAAGTACAGAGTTTGAGTTTTCATAGTTTTTTTAGAGTTTGTTTAGCCGTCATCCGACTTCCCTCCCCCCACCCCCGTGCACTCCCCCTTCCCTATCTCATCCATTAAACACTCTCTTTTCTCCTCTCTCAACTTCACCTCCACAATCCAAAATGATTACCATCACCAACAAGGATTTTAATCTTTCAAATGTCTTGAACGCTCATTCACTTCTCTTTCCACACACAAACAGAAACAGACAGACACTTCACATTTTATGCCGAGAAACGCAGACTTGTTCAACGTTGAAAAGTCTTGAGAGGGAAGTGAAGTGTGTTTGCAGTTTGCAGTTTGAAGAGAATCTTCGACTATCTTCACCACCTACAATCTACAATACAGACAGATACATGGCGGAGACGAAGATGGAGATGGATTCTAATTTCCAAAAGCTCTTCATTCCTTCGTTTACTTCGCTGGTTGGTCGGTCGGTCGGTTGGTTAAGGAAACAACTGTTTTACAAAGGGATTACAATCGCATTAGCAGCTCCGACACTTGAATTGGCGAACGCCTCTTTGCTCTCGAGTTCTCCTTTGCTGTTTCGTTGGTGGGTTCGTCTTTGTCTCATTTGAGCCCTTCATGAAAATGGATAAGTATTTTAGGGGAAAATATTGTGGCTCTGTCGGCTCTGCCAAGGATTTTCCGGATGAACAAAACCCCAGCCAGACACAAGAAAATTCAAAACATTTCTCGAGAGCTCATCCCAACTTGGTCTCGTTGCTCTCTCTCTCTCTCTCTCTCTCTCTCTCTCCATTTCATTTATACACTTGTAAAAACGGGGGAGAGGCAGGAAAAATACTTGACATTGTTGGAGCCTGAGAAATGCAGCCGTCTTTTTACTCATCGTCTTTTCCCCACTCCCAACTTTTTTTTAAAGTGTCTACACGACAGACAGACATTTGCTCCCACTTTCTGTTTCGAGTAGAGCTAAACAAGGAAACAGTTTATGAGACAGATGAGAATATGGCAAACAACTGGGAACATGATCTGAGCAAAAATGGAGGGAGCATAAATTTGAATGGGGGGAGGAAATGAAATGAAATGGAATGGTTGAATGATTATGTGAGGGAGAGAGAAATTAATGGCCATTATTACATTGCAGACAATTACAGCAACACAATTATGTCCAATGCGTCACGTCATTTACATTTTTTTCTCTCTCTCTTTTGTCAGCTCCAAGAATTCCCCATCCCGAATCTTCATGATGAGGTGAAAAAGTATTCCCGTCTCCACGCACTTTCCAACTGACGAACCAGGTTGAAGGTGAAGTTGAAATTCATTAGATATTTCCCTTTCAAAGGAGCGAGAGAGAGCAAGAGAGATGGAGATAGATTAGAGGAAAGTTTGAAGACGGTGATCTTTTCTTAGTGGGAGGAGTGCTCGAGTGGCTGGAGTAACCAGCCAAATTCTCATCTCATCTCCTTTCATTGACGATGGAATACCGTTTGCAGAGTTTCCTCGACGGGGAAATCTGGGAGACGATTCCATATGCAATATGAACTTTTTCCACTACCAAAAGATGAGAGGATCAAGATGAAGATGAAGTCTATTCCATCCAAATATTGTATGAAACGGATGGTAAAAGAGAGAGGATGAAGTGAGAGAGACGAGTGCAATTTGGCGGAGGTAAATGTAAAACGGTGTATGCGTGTGTGTGTGTGGGATCTCTCAATCTTCTCGGGAATTCTTCCTCTTCTTCTTCTTCTTCTTCTTCTTCTTCTTCTTCAGACTCCCACAATTCCTAATGGCCCCAACTGAAACTCCTCAACTCCTAAATGCTAAATGGGTTCCTCTCGTTTTTTCTCACTGCATTTCCAATTTTCAAGTCGTGTGTCTTTCGTTCGTTTGCTGAGTTGAATTGAGTTCACCTTGTCAAATCTCCATCGCAATTCGCTCTCCCTTTCTCCGTCTTACCCAAATCGGCTTTTGAATTTTGAATGTGATTTCATTCCACTCCTCTTTGGATTATTCTTTGGCCCATGATTTTCCCTTTCTCTTTCTGTCGAACCGTGAAATGCGAGTCCAAGAAAGACACTTGACTTTCCCTTTTTCCATGCATTTCCTCAGTCTCAAAGTCTCACAGTTTCATGTGGAATATCAAACACCATCCTCCGAGGTGACTCATTCACTCAATCATTCATTCATTTCCATTTAATTTTGATTTTGATGTGCTCAGTCAAATTGGGATGGGGAAATGGATCTGGTTGTATAGGAATGAATCTCCGGCTGGATGAGGATGGCGGTCACGTGATCACGTGATGGAAATGGGAGAAGAGAAAGGGAAAAGCAAACGTTATGTGGGGAGGAATGAGGAAGAGGAACACGATGTGCTGGCTTAGAGAACAAAGTCGAGTCGAGCATTGTCATAAGACAGAAGGCTTAGTAAAGAAGGGAGAACCATTGCCTTTGCCTTTGCCTTTAGTTTCCACTTCCACCAAACTTCTATCCATAAATCCACAGATTAATATTACGGCACTCACTTAAATTATAGCCGATACGCCAGCTTTTCTATTGTCCTCTTCTCTCATCTCATCTCATAATTCTATACAATACAATACAATAATACAGTATAATTCCACGACGACCACACAACGAGAGAGAAATCGAGAGAATGGAAGAAATGAGCTGATTATGGCCACTTGCTATTTTTGTCTTTTGTGCTCCGTCTCATCAACATATTTCAATAATTAATCGTTATGATCGTCCGTTAATTCAATGTATTCTTTATTTCATTGCCCTGTATTTTTTTATAACCAAGTCCAATTCCAATTCCAATTCCTCATCCCGATTTCAAACGAAACTGTCTCATCATTTCCCTTCAATTAATTTCAAATGGAGGAAAGTCATTAGTTCTCCCTTGGAAAATGACCGAAAACCTTTAGTCTTTTTGTGTGATCATAATTGTTTGAAGTGTTTTCCATTTTTTTATTGGTTGGCTGACTTAGAATTCAAAAGCGTCTCTTGTACGTTCTCTAGTCGTTGGTGAATTTAGGAGGACGACGGATGAGAAATGCACTCTGAAATTATTTCATTTTTCATTTTCCTTCTTTCTCTAGCAAGCAAAAGCGTAAAGTGTACAGAGGATGGGAAAAGGAAAATGAAAAGGAAAAGGAAAGGAAAAGAGGCGAAGCACATGCCAGACGGTATAATGTTTTCGTTCGGTGTATCTCGGAGCCATTGAGATTGAGCAGACAGTCTGTTCTGTTCTGTTATGTTATGTTATGTTCGGTCGGAGTTGGGAAATGAAATCCTCCTGGGAGAAAGCATAGAAGGCGTTTAATTCCACGACTCGACTCACCGTCTGGCAATCAATCATCTGACCGAATGGTTCGCCACACACACTTTTACTTTTACTTTAACTCCCGATTAGCCATCCACCTCAACTCAACTCAACTCACCAACCATCCCACAACCAACATCACATTCACATTCACATTCACTCCCCCAAAATGGGTAGAAAAGTAGAAATGCCGGAATTTCCTCCTTCAATTCCAGTCTCGCGAGTTCATCGGGGTAATCGAAATGTACAGGCAGTCAGTCAGACAGACAGACGCACAGGTGTGTGAACGTGAAAAGTGTTTGTAGATTGGCGAAACACTGCACAAAAAAATGCTGGAGCGTTCGATTACATGCTTCAAAGAAAGCGAGGTGATTTGTTCACATTTCTCCCGATTCTCGGGGAGGAAGAGGTGGGAAAAGATAGCAACTAGTTTATCTTCATCATGAAATCTGCCAGCAACTATTCGGCGGTAAACGAATAGGAAAAGTGAAATAATTTGGATTGTGGACTCGTTCGTTTCCTTCCGTCGTTCTGGTCGTGGTCGTGATTATGCAGACGGCAGACGGAGTGGAGTGAAAAAGAGAGAGCGAGCATTCTGTGTGGGTGAGAAAGTGAATGAATGTGAATGTGAATGTCAGGAGTATTTGTGGTGGATTGTGTGTGTAGAGCTCAGTGCTTTGCCATGTCAGCTGTGCAACTAAAACTAACTACTTATAACAGGGAGAGTGAGCTGACGTTTGCGTTAAAAGATTTCCAGTAGCGTATCGCCGTCACGAAGCTTTTTTTGTTGTTGGACCGAGTGGACGAGACGAAGCGTGCTGAAGCCGTTTCTTTTCCTGGCTTCCCTAACTATAAAACTGGAGTAATCTAGATTGTTATTAAAGAACGATTCCTCACTCCTTTCCCCCGACTTGCTAATAATTAATAATTTAGTCCATCACAATCCATTTATCCATCCATCCATCAGGAATCACAATGAAAATATCCATCGATTCAAATTCAGTCAGAGTGAAAAAAATCACACAGAGAACATTCAAACATTGCATCTAGATGTTTATAATAAAATCCATTTATCGGGCGCGTGTCCTCCCTTACTTAAATTTCCTTATTCTCATTGATTTTGTAGTTTGAGCGCGGGATTTTCCTCTCTGGTTGGTGGCTGTACAAATATGAAAAATAAATGTGAAAGGAAGGTGAAGGCTTTAATGCAGAGGGAAAATCGAGAGTACAGGACTTTTCAATTTGACTGTTTGGAGTTTGGGTTGAAGGCAGACAGACAGACTAAAAGATAGGAGAAAATGAGAGTATGAAAGTAGAGCTGATAGTGTGTCCTCATGTGATGTGATCTGATCTGTCTGCTGCTCCTGCTCCTGTATAAAGTGTAAAGTGTGAATGGCAGTTCGCGGAAGCTTTGGCTAAATAAATAAACATTGAAGTGGCTCCATTCAACAACATTCAACATTGAGGATTCAGATTCAGATTCCAAAAGGGCTTAAGCCAATCGGTGGGTTACATGTTTTTCTCCTCACTCCTCATCATCCCTTCACTTTCAATTTGCTTTCCATCCGTCTCCTCTTCCTTCTCCTCTTCCTCCTCATCTTCCTCATCTTCTTTCTCGTCCTCAGTGGGTAAACCACCAAACAAATGTTCACCCTCCCCAATTTCCCCATCTTTTCCCATTCCCCAAGTAATTCCCATCAGATTCCCAGTGCGGATTGAGATTGAGACTCCAACCACACACACACACACACACACACACACACACACACACCAAAAACACCCGTTCCGATTCCGATTCCGAGTATCTGTATTTGAACGTGAAAACCGAGTCGGAAAATCCAAAACTGAATAGTGATAGAAAAATGAGGAGGAGATGAAAGTCCACACATTTGAATGGATGCAATCCAAACTTTGGTTGGTTTATCTTGGGATAATGTCCTCGTCCTCAGTTCTTTTCACTTTGGAGTAAACGTAAAGCTTACGGTTTCTTTCAAGTCGGTCAGTAGCGAGATGGTGGAGAGACAGAGAGAGATCCAACATAAGATGGGAATTTAAATGGAGACTGAAGAAGAAGAAGATTCACTTCCCTCCTCCACACAATAGAATAGAATAGAAGTTTGACGATTGAAGATTGTACACATGGAATAGGACGGCTATGAGAACTCTTGGAAATTCTTAGATATCGTACTTTATTTCTATTTGTTGAAGGATATGAGTTTTTTGGGAACTTGGACTCGACTTGCTTCGACTTGCTTGAACTTAAAAAGGGATACTCGACGAATTGAGAAAGAGAATAGAGAATACTTTCATATTATTATGTAGCGCAAATTTAATTAAATTCTCGAGCTTTTCTTCCTTATTTTGTGAGAGTTTCACACTGGAAACTCCAACAAACAATTCAAACTGCATGTTTAATGTAGTTTGAATTGTGTTCTGCTTGGCTCCACTCGTCTCTGCAGTGTGGCCTCATTATTTGGGCTTTCATTTTGAAATCATTTCTCCTTTCTTCAAGATCCTTCACAAAATCTTCTTAGTTGTTTCATTTCTCTTATTGTTTCTCTTTGTCTTTGCCCTAGTTTTAATTTACAATCGGCAAATCTTATTTTGTTTGTCCAATGAAAACTTGGAGGCCATCACGAACGTAAAGACAAGCTACAAATATTCATCTGGATTCTTTCAATTTATTGTACAATATGATGAAAATCCTTTCTAATTATTTTTTCACAATTTGATCATAAAAAATGAGGATGACGAAATTGTTTTTTTTTTTTTCATTTATGCAAAAATCTGCTACATTTCTATTTTAAATAAAATGGAGTTGTGTTTTGTCTCCCAGAAATGATAAAATGATAATAATATCAGTTGAGGGGGTTTAAGATTTAATGGGGAATGTACTTTTGCTCATGGTGTATTTTGGGTGTGACATTTCCTTGTTCGTTCGTTCGTTTGCTCGTTTGTGTGGTTTCCTCCCTGCACAGGAATTTCCTGGACACTTTTCCATTTTCTCGCATCATGACGACTCAAATCCTCAAAACTTCTGAAACATCAAACAAAAAAAAGTTTGTTTTTTTTAGTCCCAAAGAATTCATATTCATCTTGTTTGTCATCATTTTGGTTCTCTCTTGTCTGGAAAGCAGACGGACGGAAACCCCGCAAAAGTCTACAAAAAATGACGACCAATTGTAAAAAAAAATGTAGCCAAAAAAAAACTTCTTTTCCTTGTGCAGTGACGAAGACGACGGTGATGGCAATGACGATGGCAATGGCAATGGCAGCAGACAGACAGAGACTTGAGAAGAAAAAAGTTAGTTTTGCTGATCTTCTCACAGTTGGAAATTGGACTGTCTAAGAATTGTCATTTTTTCATATTATCTCCACATTCTCCAACTCTCAACCAGTTTTTTTCACTCGTCATTTTTCTCGTCGTCACGCCGGCGTATTCAAAAAAAAGGCTTAGGAAAAAAATACAATGCACAAAATGTACTTGAAAAAAATCTTGTTTTTTTTTTGTGTGTCTGAATCTTCAGTTGTTTAAAAAATATGACAATGCAACATGCACAAAATCTGGAAATCTCTTTAAATTTTCCGAATCATTTCCTTTGCAGACTCCCTCAAAGTCGCAATAAATAATCCCCTTAGAATTTCACATGGAAATTTTGCCTTTTGTCTCGTCCTCAGTTTTCATTGGATATTCCAACAAAAAGAAGACTCGTGCAATTTTGTATCCATTAAACTTTATTTGACTCTCCCAACTGAGATTTTTTTCACTTTTTTCTTCGACTTTTCCCCCATTTCTTTTGTCTTGACGAGATTTGAGAGATTTCCAATTTCCAAAAAATGAATCAGACATGGAAATATGTAATAAAATCAAACAAATTGAATTTCCCTAGAACTACAAAAAAAAAACTTAAAAGGATTTTCGTCTGCTTTCAAATGGGAACTGGGAATTTGATAATAATATGAAAATGAAGAGAGTATGAGAAAAGATTGCATTTATCTTTCCAATGCAAATCCGCTCAACTTTCTCCAGAGCAAATAGTTTTCGAGGCAAGTTTCGACGGAAAGAGTTCTTTGTGTGTGTGTGTGGAAACGCATCGTTGTTTTTCCATAGAACGTGAATCTGGATGTGCTCGGGAATCAAGTCAATCGGGAAACTGAAACGTGCTCATCATACAAAAAGGCAGAGAAATGTGCATTGCATCATTCTTTTGGATGCAACCAAACAATTCCGCTGGGTGCACAGAAAAATTCTCCATCCCGTTAGTCACATGCAAAAAAAAGGGGTAATGAGATAGCCATTGGTTGGAAATATTGGGAAGCTTAAGGAAAAGCACGAACTAGGTATAGGAACTAGAATCTCATCTTTTTATAAAAATCCTGCACAACAACAACAACAAACTTGAACTTTGTAGTCGACAGTTAAGAGTTGCGAGAAGGAAAAACCAGGATTTCACATTTCAAATTGGGAATTGGGAAAGAAAGTGGAAGGGAATGTGGCAGGATAATAATTTGATGGGATCGGATACATCAAAACTCGTTTTTATTTGCACATAACATGAAACGACCGACTGAGAGAGAGAAAGAGACGAGGACCGTCGTCGCTTATCTCTTTCGAATCAAGGAAATTGCAAAAGGCGTAATCCACATGAACACGACGGATTTTCCTTTGCATGAAAAGCATCATCGACTTTTCTTTAAATTTTCGTTATGTAAAGTTACGTTAAAATACATTACATTTAGGTATATATATTTTGTATGCTGTGCAACTAACGACATGTTCAGAATTCAGAATTTCAGATTTGAGATGGGAAATGAAAAATTGCGAATTTATTAGGATTTCCGCGAAGCTCTAACTTCATGTTCATGTTGATCCCCATGAAAATATATTTTGCATGTGGAGACACAATTACTTTGGAATGGTCTGGAATTTCCTGTGAAACCCTGTGCGGGCAAAACACTAAACACCAAATACTAAATACACACGACACGACATGTCATGAGTCAAGTCGAGAAAGCAGCGTCAAAGTTGGAGTAGAAACTCGGTAATCATTATTACACAACTACAAACTACAAGAAACTGTTTGGAACATTTCAGAGTTAAAAATATGAGGAATTTTCTAGAGAGAAAGAGAGACGGACGGTCGCTGGTCCAACGAATACGAATATGAATTGAGGAACAAGAAAAAAAGGGAGAAAGTCATTCATTACGGGGATTCATAAAAGTCTAATCGTAATCGTTATCGTTGGACGACTGACGGCTGACGACGGACGACTGACTGGAAACTGCCATTTTAATAAACAGTGCAATAAAATTAAGTGTGAGATGAGAAACTAAATCTAAAGTGGGGCTGGAACATGACATTCGTTTCCAGACAACTTTCATGTGGGGTCCGTCTCCATTTCCCCCATTTCATCACTCCAGCCCCAGCTTCAAAGCCCTTTTTCTGCTCTCTCTCTTTCTTTCTCTCATTCTATCCCTGCACTTTAGCATTTTTCATTTTTCCACTGTACACAATAGCAAAAAGCAGGAGTGGATGATGAATGTCAAAGACATTATAAAGCTTTTAATCCATTTCAGATTCGCAGTCTTGGAAACTTTGAAATTTGAAACTCTTTCATCTCCATACTCAATTCTCTAATTGGTTAAATTGATTATTTTCGTTTCATGTCCTCATTCATTTTATTGTCCCTTACTTTGGAACATGACAAATGACAAATCACGACTAAAATATCACTCGACATTAAACATCCAACGCTTTTTCAGATTTTTGGAGTTTTGGAATAAAGGGAATATGCAAAATCAAAATGGCCTCTGTACTTTGTTTTGATAGTTTAAATTCTAGTGAGTGTAATTCGTAATTTTGAGTTTGGGATTCGTTTTGTACAGAGTGAAAATGTAAAGGAGAGGGAAATGAAATGAGGAACGACGAAGACGATGACGAAGGGTGGATTTGGTTGGGGGAACGAGGAAATAGAAATAGAAAGAGAAATGGGGAGAAGGAATGCGCTGATGGTTTGTAAACTGGAGGTTTCTAACCTCAAGTCAAGTCAATCCCGAGCACAAGTCTGATTGTGAATCTCAGTACAAGAGGAATACGAGAATCAGAATTAAGGACAATCTGTTTTTGATGCCCGGATTCAGAGTCTCATTCTGATTTGAATTCAGCTGGCATATGTAGAATAAAAAACAGTCGTACACACGGTGAATGAGGGGAAATACGGGAAGAGGAGATGGAGAAGGAATGAAAAATTCACCCTCTTTCTCCCTTCTCTCTCTCTTTCTCTCTCTCTCTCTCTCTCTCTTTAAACTCTGTCAAGTAAATGAGCATGAAAAAGTATCATAATCGCATTCGTCTTCCTCTTCCCTCTTTTCCTTCTGTTCCCCAGTCCAACTCCAAACCAAACACACGCACCCACATGCACGCATGTAAATGTAAATGGATGCAAAAAGTCTCGACATTTGAATTCATTTGGAAACCTCGACTCGACGAGAGAGAAAGAAAAAGAAAGGGAAAAGAGTGAAAAGTCCCAAAGTCAAAAGTCAAAATGAAATGAAACTCAATTAAGCGATCCAGTTGGGATTTTCCCTCCAGCGTTCAACTCCAACTCCAACATGAATTCTCTATCTCGTTTCTTTCCCCGTCCACATTCGAAATTCGAATTGACATTTGACATTGGAACAGAATCGACATGGGGAAAACCAAGTCAAATGACTCCTTGTAATATTTTATTCTTCGCATTTTTTTGGTAGTAGTTTTGTACAGTTTGTGTCGTCTAATCAAAAGTTGACGTTGCAATGTAAATGGAAACGTAAACATAAAAGAAAGGACTCAAATCCAGATATCCCAACATTTTGAATACTTTCTCTTCTTTTGTTGTTTAGTCATAATTATAATCCCAGATTTCATCTTGTTAAAAATGCGCAATTCTCCTTTTCCTTCCTTCGTTTGTTCGTTTGATGGCTTAGAGTGAGTGAGGGAGTCTGATTGTGAGTCCTCATTAATCAAGAGAGAGAGAACAGAGAAAGCAAGGAAACATGAAAGGCGAGTGCTGGATCATGATTTCAATGGCTATGATTACAAAATGTGTCACAGAAATCCCTGTTCTTTGGACATAACTGCAGGTATATATTTAACTATAATCCGTGGATTTTTGATTGCTCAACTTAGATGACAAATATGAATTGCCATTTTTCTGACTGTCTAATCGACCTAATGAGATTGTCCAGGAGAAAGAACTTCCAGACATTTCTTTCCTTTCTCCATTTTGAATCGTCGTATCCATTTTTTAGAAAATGAACTGAAGAAGTAAACTCGTTTTATATCTGTGGCTTTATTTATTTATTTATTGCCACAAGGACGCGAATGCGAACGCGAACGAATGAGACAGTGAAAACTCCTCGTTTTACTTTCCTTTCTCTCTTTTTAGGGTCTCTCCGTCTCCGACATTTGGTCGTCGTGTTCTCTTGTTCTTGTTCTTTGGACTCTTTATGAACTGGCGCAGTCTTTTCGTTTTTCCTCGATGATCCTCGAGATCATTATTAAAAAAGCCACTTTTCCAAATTGACCAATTATTTCATCCATGGAAGCCCCATTTCTCTTTATTTTTCTCCTCAATAATGCCTCCGCTTCTCTTCTCTTATCTTCACTTCTCTTCTCTTCTCTTGAGTCTCACAAGTCGTTTTCCTTTTCCATCTCCTTTGCCTGTGCCTTCTCATTTCCAATGTCAGAATGTCTACAGCCGAATGGAAACGGGATAGACAGGAATCTTTATGAAGTCTCAAACCATCAAGTCACAAGTCTTTTGACTTTTTTTACAAAGTCAACTGGAATTTCGCTAACGTTTTTTCTTCTTCTTGCTGCTGCTGCCTCTAGAAAATTGTATGGTGGAAAAGGGAGATTCGCCGTCTAACGCTGCTTGGAGTCGTAGAGATGGGCAACACTAACAGTAAATACTAATGCTGTCATTATATCTACGCCTTTCCTGTCCTTTCAGTCATCAATGGGTAATAAGTACCTCCAACTCTTTATCCTACCACTCTCTCCCTTTCTCTCCCTCTCTCTCCCCCTCTCTCTCCTCTCTCTCACTCGTCAAAGGGAATCCTTTTCCTTTGTGAAATGACGTCATTAATTTCCGTCGTCATCTTGAACTCCGTCGGATTCTCACAAGTCACAATCGAGAATTAACCGATTTTTCCCTGTGAAGTCGATATCGAATGTTGAATACGCACTTTTGATCGCCGTTTCCTCATTGTTCGTCTCTGTGTGTGTGTGTGTGGTGTGTGTTCATACATTTTTATTAAAGGGAATAATACGATCAATTCGGAATAATACAAACAGTTTTATTTCCTGTAGTCGATTGGATATAGATTCCAGTAGGAATTGGGAATTGTTGACGGGATGGACTTGACGAAAGTTATTAGCTATTACAGCAGGCATTGTGTTCGTTCTCTTGTGACTGTCGTTGGAGTTGGAGTTTTCAATGTACATGGAGGCTGAGCTGAATCATTACAATCACCATCATCATCCAAATCCTACTCAACTCCATCTCATCAAGAAAAAACGAGCAAAGAAACTTTTCTCATTCACTACAAAGGCTTGGGTGAAAGTGAATGTATGTGAATGTGAATATGAATGTGGATATATCACAATGCAATGCATGAACACATGGAATGGAATGGAAAATGGAAAGGAGTTTCTTATTGCCTTCTGCAGTTTCTGTTTGTGTTTCTTGTGTGTGTGTGTGTGATTGTGTGTGTGCGTACGATATTTTGGAGCTTTCATCTTTCAATCTGAAATCTGAAATCCGTCTTCACCCCATTGATTATCCATCTGTGTGTTGTTAGCCTTCATGACTTTCCAGCCCTTTCCCTTTCTCTTTTTTCTTTCGTCTCTTTTTTGGCTATTGCTATTGATTTCACTTTGGAATCCCTCCACAGTTTTATTGCCTATCGCAACACAAACACTCCCCATCCACTTTCCACTTTCATCTCCCTTTTCTCGAGTTCCCATTCCCGAATTTCAAATTAAGTAATTTCTGTCTAAAATGAAAAATAAAACTCGTGTTTCGTAGTACATTGAATTCAATTCATCTGGTTTTCAAGTATTCCGTTTCATCTTTGATTCCTTCTTGGAAATCCCAATCATTTCTCTGTCTCTCTGTGTGTGATTGGACTTTGAATTCTCCACGAAGCTTCAGGCAAATCGCAACGATGAATCAAATTAAACTGACCTCAATCAATTAAAAATCCATATTTCATAGCAAAGAGAAAATTGGAAAAGTACCGCAATTTAAATAAATTTAACAAGGAGTAGAAAAAATCCCAGGGGGCAATTGATTACTGGTAAAATGGAAATTTGATGGAGGAATTACTTTTAAATTGAAATTGCCTGTTTTCGTTAGTCACTTCACTTCACTTCGCCTTCTTCTTCTTCCTCTCTCTCTCTCTCTCTCTCCACTTTCCGACTTTTTTAAGCGAGGATTTCCTGTCGGCAACTATAAAGAAAGGTTGAAAAAACTTGAGGTTGGGATTGAAGGAAGAAAATGGGTGAGGACATTTAATTTAACGAGTCCCATCCATTTCCTATTACCAATTTTAAACAGCGAATTTTTTTTAGCTTGGAGTCAAAGAAAAAAGTTAGAAAGGAATGATTCTGCAGTCTGTCCCAACAAACAATTTTGATTGGGACAGGTAAATGTAAATGCAAATGTAAATGTAAATTGGGGAGTGACAGTTGACAGTGGAAGAATTCGGTGGCGAGTAAACAGGTGAATAATTTGGATTTGGATGCATGTAAACTTGTAAACTTGTAAACTGAACTGTGACAGGCAGGTTTTTTCTTCAAGTTAGTTTCTCCAATTCTGATTTACTACCTTCAGAACTTGAGGGCAATGGGAGTCAAGAAAACGCCCAATACACACGCATTTGAATGTATTCAGCTCAGCTCATGCCCAGACTCAGAGAGAGACAGACAGAGACAGAGACAGAAAGACGGAGGACACATGTCCGCTTAGCTTTTACATAAATTATCTTACATTTTACAAATGACATTCTCCCTCCCCATTTTCCCGCCTGATTCTAATCCCATTCTGACTCTTTCACTTTCTCAACTTAAACTCCTGTGGAAAAAGCCCCATAAAAATATTTATCTTGTGACAAAAAATGTGACAAGCATCTCGTTTACGTTCACGTTTACGTTGTCGGGAAAGAAGAAGTACGGAGAAAATGAGGAGGATAATCCGTCGTCCTGAAGAAGTTTCTCTGGCCATTTCACAGTCAGACATTTCTCAGCCTCCGTCTGTTTGTCTCGGAACAAACATAGAATAAAGAGATAAAGTAAAATGAGAGAAGATAAATACGAAGCATTGCATTGCATTGTACATCGTATTTCGTTGTTGTTGTTGCTGCTGCTGCATTCCACGTGACCGTGTGAACATGATGTGAAGATTCCCCAGGGCAATTTCCTACACTGAAACGCTGAAGCTGAAGCTGAAACTATAAGTTGCTCGAGGAGAAAGGCAAAGAGAAAGTGGAGAGAGTGCGTGGGAAAGTGGAGTCGTCTCCAGCGGGAGGAGTGAAATGAATTCCCCCGTGGAAAACACACAGAGATTCATTCATTCATTCAGGGAAAACGGGGAAGAAGGAAAGGGAAATGGGATCTTCACTCTTTATCTATTCTATCAATATGAAATCATTCTGTCTCTACGGCCACTCCACTTCACACTGTACAATTCTACACCCAACCAAACCATGCCATTGGCCTTTCCTGTCCACAGACACAGACAAACCAAACAGAAAATAAGACAAGTTTCTCTGTGTACTCGGTGTTGGGTGGGTTATGGAATGGAAGGAGAGAGCGAGCGAGCGAGACAATGAGAAGATTCGAATTCGGAGTTGGAAAAGAAGATCTTGAACCTGAAACGGAAAAGTTTGCCCCTTTTAAGAAAACAAACTGCGTGAAGTTGGAGTTTTGATGGAGGAAAAGTTGCTTTTCTCGTCGTCTCCATGATTTTCTCATCTCTCTTTTCTCCTCCTTCGACTTCTCACTTTTTTACACAGCACATTTATTTATCTGTACTCAACTCATTCACACTTTCCACTTCTCGCCTGCTTTAGCTCAGCTCAGCTCGAGATGCAATCCTGCTCATTTTTTCCCCTTTCCTTTCCTCTTGCTCGCAACCCATAAAATCGTGGCCGTGATTTGAATAATTTATGATAACGCCGGGAATTATTCACACCATTCCTCCGCTTTCTTTCTCTCTTTGACTTGGAATATGAGGAACCTCCATCCTTTTCTTTCCCTACTTTCTCTTTCTTTCTTTCACTTTCTTCTTTCGTTCGTTCGTTTGTTCGTTCGTTCGTTCTCTTCGGTCTGTAATGGAACGTAAAGTATATTAGCTGAAGGAATATAAAGAGAGTACACTAACACTAATACTATTACCCACTATTACGCATCATAAGGCAGTTGAAGTTGAAGTGCATGTACACTTTTTTATACTCTCACACACGACGACGACGACGAAGACACGATTTCACATTTCCCCCCATCCCAAATGGGAAAGAAGTTAGGAGGGGGGAGTGGATGGGGGAGGGGAAAATAGCAGATTGCCCAAAGCAACTCACGTGAGGATAAAACTCCTGTAAAAACTACATATGAAGATGCTTCTTCCCTTTTGTTGGTTGTTGAGCGTCTGTAGAGAAAAACCCTATAAAGAAAAATCTCCGTGTTTTATATTTATATCAACTTTCTCCTCGTCTTTTTCTTTTCCTGTTCCGAGCCATCAAAAATATTTGACGGTAGTCAAGGGGGGAAAAGTGAAGGGAAACTCTCGATAATGGGGATGTGAGTGAAATAACTTGACTGTTTAAGTTTCCGCAATGGCTTTCGGCTTTGGTTTTGGCGTTCACTGTTCAATGTTCAGTTGCGGCAGGGAAACAAGGGAAAAGTCTCTTTCACATTCACATTCACATTCACTTAGACACCTCATTCAAATCCATTGGAATTACCATGCCCGTGTTCTCTTTCTCTCTTTCTCTTTTTGTTGGGCCGTCATTCATCTTCCTCTTACTGCCCGACTACCAACTACCGACTGCAATGACGATGAGAGCTCCGAAACCATTTACAACCGGGATAAATTACCACGGTAAAACATCAAGTCTGAAATCAGAGCTCAAAAATAAACGGGGATTCGCATGTCTCGCCCCACTTTTTCTTCTTTTTCCTTGAGACTGCAGACAAAAAGTGTACGCCTACGCCTTGGGCATACAAAATCCTCCATTCTGCTTCTCCATAGAACATTCACATTCACCGTTCACATACACAATTTCAGAATCAGAATAATCCACTCCGTTTTCGGATTCCCACACACGACGATCATTAACTTTGAATATATATTCAAAGTTACTCAGACCCCATTTCCCTCGTTATTTGACATCCCCACACAACGCAACGTTGGTGATTTCACTGTCACTTCTTCTTTTACATCACATCACGTGACTTTCCATTCGCATTGTACAATTTTCAGATTTTCGGATTTTATGTCCAGCCATAATAAATCTGGATATTTCCAGATTGGAAAATGATAGCGCTCAGAAAGTGTGGATTTCCATGGCCAATGCCAATTTTTTTTATTATTCGTATTCTGACTCGGGTTGGAAATGGGAAAGCAATCGGCCATTTCATGGAGCTCTCACCTAAAACGACGAGGAAAATATCCAATTCATTCCCATTTAATGGTTTGCCTGAGTGGAAATGGAAATGGAATTCAAACTGTGTACACTGAGAATTTCGGGTTTGGGCTTTTGCAATGGATTTCAAATATTTCAATGCGGAATAAATCGGTTTGGGTGAATGTAAATCTCTTGCTAATGTTGACTTTCCAGTTCCTAGGAAACACAAACGAAATGAATGTTTGCCATACATAAATTCATTATATGTGTGTTATGTGTACACAATCCTCCCAATTTCCTTCGCATGTTTTTACATTACATGGAGAAAGAAAAGGTTGTTGGTTGAGATTGCAAGTTCATTTCTCCATTCTTACATTCAACTCCTTTCGACTTGGAGAGAACGAGAAGAGAAGTGTGCAAAATTCACGTGTTCATATGAAAATCGGTGGTGATGGTGAAGATACGCCCATGGAAACCAACTGGAAATGGCTTGATAGAAAATCAATGGTGGAATTACGGAGGGCGACTCAAATTACGCCCCAAATAGTTACATACCCAAATTCTCAGTCAATGTGGAAATGGAGCAGTAGAACTATCCCCACATTTGGAATTTACACTCTCCGTCTCCGTCTCATCGGTACCACCAAAGTTGAAGATGTAACAAGAGAGAAAGAGAAAGAGAATCTGGAGTAAATTGGAACAAAAAGGTAGTCGCTCCACGTGATCGTTGAATAGTGTTTCTTCACACAATCAGATTTCCTCTGGAATTCTCGACTCGACTACTCGCGTGAAACAGAGAGAAAGAGAGAGAGAGAGAGAGAGAGAGAGAGAGACGAGACTGAAACTCGTTTTAAACTTTAAGGGGGGCGATATTTTACTGGGAATGGGCATGTGGTTCGTGTCGCCATCCTCATAAACTTCCCGCCAGCCTCCTCATCCTCAATCCTCACACACTTAAACGTTAAATTCACCAAATCTCAAATTCGAATCCAACGGGAAAAACAGGAAACTTGAGACTGTACAATGAGCAAAAACTAAAAACTATTTGGTAACGGAAAGCAAAGGAATTAACACAGGGAAAACATTTAAGAGAAACACTCAACATTTTCCATTTTCCACAGTCACTTAAATTCCTTCGACACACAAAAAGACAAAGACAAAGGGGAGTCCAGTACACGATTCTCTGTAATTTCCAATTTCCAATCCCTCGTTTCTTTCTCTTTGTATGACATGACATGGCACGGGGCAGATTTCATATTGGGAGATTGAGAATGTGAGGGAGGATTGAGGTGTCCACTGTCAATGTTTCAATGCAATGGGCGATAGGAAATGGAGCAGATTTTGGATTTGATGGACGATCATCGTGGTTGAAATGTGGAAGAAGAAGATCCTCGCCCACACACACACACACATATATATATACACATAGACAGATTCCCCCGGATTAGACTTGAGACAAACGACGGGCACGTTCCCCTGATTTTTCTCCAGTCGAACAGTGTCTAGAACGTAGAACATGGGGTATGTACATATATGTACTCTGTACCTACATGTGGATGTGAATGTGGATGTGCCCATGTGTGCGTCTGACTCTCTTCCCTTTTAAGCCATCCTCTGGATCCAGATCCAGATCTCAAATCTCAACCTCTTGTCTTCTTCTTAGCCCCAGTTTTCTCTCATTCACATATATACTGAAACTTTCCTAAGTGAGAAAGAGCAGCAGCCAAAGCCAAACTCTCGCTCACCTAAGCCCATTTTTCTCTATCTTTTTCTTCTTTTTCCTCTTGTAAAGAAGGAAAAAGTCCACAAGATTCTATACCCAGACATTTTGAGCGTCGGTTTGTTTTTTTTTGTGGTGTAAGGAGTTTGTTTGGAGGTGCGAACGTGCTAACCACTTTTGACTTTGTTTCTCAACTGTCGATGGTGGATTCGAATGGGAAGTCGAAAGCGACAGAGAAAGCGAAGGCGAAAGCGAAAGCAAAGAGAAATACACCATATTGAGAATCTGTGGGGATCCGCGTTTGGTTTCATTTTCATCTCTTGTCAGAGTCAGAATGAGAATTGGAGTGGACGTGCGGACGTGTGGTTGGATTGCTAGAACTATCAATCTCATTCATCAAACCATCAAATCATCCTCCGTTGTATTTATATCTCTTTTCTCTATACACATCGTCTCATGTCCTAAATGGGAAAGAGGGGGTTAAAAAGTGGGGGTGGGGGGGGGGGGGGGGAGTTGGAAGGTAGAAGATTGATTGGAATGTGAGCGCTCTTATTGGTTCTTGAACGGGAATCAAATCAAAAATCTCATCATGCTATTTTACGAACTGTGATTTTTACGACTGGGACTCCTCGGACTGGGACTATGCAAGATATGGATACGGAACCGTTACTAAGCGAGGGTAGAAGACGGTAATGCACATCCAACACATGATCCAATTGAAACACAGTTACATTCTCTACCTCTCTCTCTACCTCTCTCTCTCTCGCTCTCTCTCAGGATCTGGAGAATGTAGAAAGCAAATTGAACCTACGGCTGGCATCATCTGAAATGGAAACTCGCTCACATTTCCCTACACAAACCATTCATTCATTCAGCATTGAACACTCAACATTGAACATTCCCCATTGAAATGTACAAGTAATAAAATAAAATGGCAGTAGAAGATTGGGAATCTCATTTTCATTTTCCATTGAGTATTTCAACTCAATTTCCAATTTAACATTTACAATTTACGCGCTTCACATGCACTTTCCCCTCACGCCCATTCCCCCTTTTCTCCTTTCTCCTTTTTCTCATGATAATCTTTACGAGGAGAAAAAAAGCTGGGAGAAGTCACTTTATTGTTGCGACTAACACGAGAGGAAATTGTTCCGATTCCACAAGACAAATTCGTCGTCGTCGTCGTCGTCGACTTCATCGTAAATATAAAGGGTCTCGTCAAATCCCTATAAAAAACCCTTGAAGAATTTCCCTCATATAGGAAATTGTCTCAAAGTCAAACTCATTTAGATCCAGCGCCTTTCGCCTTCGTCTTCATCTTCATCGTGATAATAATAATTGGAGCCTCCTCCTCGCCATAAAACATAAACGTAAACGTGAAAGTACGTTAGAAAAAAAATGAAGACGGTCAAGCTTGTAAATTGTGAGATGGAGTGAGAAATAACAAATAGGAAATGGCAAGTGAGGTATCAGACGTCAAATCAAATTACAGTAAAAAATATACAGAGAGAGAAGTTGCAAGAGATTTCCTGTGTGAAAACACACCTTTTATCTATTTTGTTTACATGAGAGTTTTTTATGTGAGACTTTTAAGAAACTTTTTTGACGATTTTGGAAGGTGTGAAATGGCAACTGGAGACCGATTGACAGACACATTTGGCAACTTTAAGATGTTCAACTTTACAGTTAAAAGGCGTCGGGATTACCCCATAAAATCCATATCCATAATACACAACAAAAACAACAACAACAACGAAAAAAACTCCCACACGTTTTTTACTCTTTTCCTGGCAGAAATGAGAAATGCGACACAGAGAATAAAAAAGAGTGGAATGGAAAGTTGATTTCACTTGTTTTTCTTTCTCTTTCTATCTCGTTGTTGTTTTTGTTGTTGTTTAGGATGGTGAATATAATGAAATGGTCTATAGGTTCTCCTGTAATAAATAGGATTTGTAGGTAGATTCGTTTTTTGGACGCTCTCGTTTGTACAATCCACATGGACAGTCAGAGACAGTGTGGATGTGTCGAGTCGAGTCCCTCTTGTCGTCTTTAGTTGGGCAGAGAAGAAAGAGGGAAAGAAAATTCAAAGGGGAAAAAAGCAATATCTCGGAGAATTATGATGCTCTTCAGTTCACAAGAGTGCAGTTAGAGAGAAAACTCGGCGAAAATCCTCCACCGTCTTCGTCTTCCTTCAGTCTGGAACTGGGAAAACCAAAAAAAGGCACACTGAAAGAATGGGGAAAGGAAAATAAAGGTAGACGAAGAGGACTCAAGTGAAAACACACACACACACAGTGAAATAACGAGCAACGATAAATACGGACGTTTGTATTTAGAAACGGGAAACGTATGTTATTCGCTATTCGGACTCTGAAAGGTACAGAGCAAATGCAATATCCACACATCAACCAATTCAATGCAACGTGCTTTAATTTATATGAAGAACAAAAAATGGTTGTAACATCTTTGAGAGAAAGAAAAGGAAAAGGAAAAGACGAGTTATCCGTTTACAAGAAGAAAAGAAGTCCGGTTCAAAAGCTGCAAGAGAAACAAAAAAACAACAACTTTTGTTTTCCAAGTTGGGATTTTTGTATTAAAAGGAAACCAAAGCCCAAAACGATCTGACAAAGATGAAAGGTTTGGCTCAAGTTCAACACTCCTCTCTCTCTCTCTCTCTTTCTCTCTCTTTCTCTCTCTCTTTCTCTCTCTCTCTCTCATGTGAATTCGGAATCTTGTGAATCCGGCTCCAAAGCAATGTACTCTAGTTAGAAAAATAAAATAAAGTAAACTCTCTTTCTGAATAGAAAATAAAAAATCCTCCCGTAAAGTTTTCTCCGGATCGGAAAGATGCAAATAAAAAGAAAGTTATACAGTTTTTTCTCTGGATATTTGTAGAAAAAGTAGGAAAACACGAGGAAGAGAAAGTACAAAAGAAACGGAAATGGGAATAGAAATGGGGGAAGGTTTAAACCATTTGTGGGATTTCAATTGAAATCCCGAGGAGAAACTACACAAAATCTGCATATTCGATGGATTTTCCATACTCAATTCAAATACAAGCTAGACAGAATATTTCTGTACATAATTCCAACACACACAGATTTTTAAAACGATTATTCCGCTTTTGTATGAGTACATATTTCTTGTGTACAGACTCCAAATGGAAATGGAAATGTTCCACACGCATAACAGTAACAGTTCTTTTTATTTTTCTTTCTCTAAAATCTAAACGAATGTAAGAACAAGAACAAACTGAACTGTACCTGCTGAAACTAGGATAATAAATTTAAAGTGCGTTTCCCCTTTTCCCGTTCCAAACAGCGACAGAGACGGACGTTTGATACGATAAAATAACAAACTATACGATAAATACAGTGGACACGAAACGAAACGCATTTGTTTTCACAGACATTTCCACCGACATTTTTTCTCTCTCTCAACTTCTTGAACGGTTTCTAAATATAATGGGAGTCGGAAGGAAGAAGAGGATGAACACGAACGAAACCAAAAAGTCAGGGGAATTGTGAATGTAAAATGTCAGAGTGGAAATCCTTTGTCTGCTGCTGCCAGAGTTCAAGAAGTCATTGAGTAAAAACGGAAGAGGCGAATGAATGTACATGTATACATATCTGCATTCGCATGTGATGTGATGTGATGTGATGGTGAGGGAATCGGAGTCGAGTAACATGTGTGTGAGCGCCTTGCGAATTATTTGCTAGTCTCCACCGAACAGATTAGTGGGAGAGTAATACGTTAAGAACTCACCCACTCCAACTCCAACTCCAACTCCTAATTCCGAGTCCTCACTCTCTAATCCACCAATTTCCAAGTACACACAGACGACATGGTGAAAAGATGGTGAAAATCGGTGGAGAGTTTGGAGAGTGATTACTTCATGTTCTTGTTTTGTTTCCTATTTTACAGAGTCGAAGGAGAAACAGACGGAAGACAAGGAGATTCATTCACATTAGACTCGTCTACAGTGAACGGACGAACGGACGGACGGACGAACAGGCGGACGGACGAACCGGCTGACAGATCTTCAACCCAAAGTGTTTTCCTCCAGTGAATTCCAATTCACAAGAAGGCCGGATTTCGTGTGGACGCGGAGGGAAAAGGAAAGTGGAAAGTGGAGAGGATTCGTCTGGCTGGAAAACAAAATGCCCCAGAGCTCATGGTAAGCCAATGACAATGAAACAATGCAGATTCCCTATAGCAAATCCTACCATCACTTTCCTCAATGGAAACGCGAAAACGACGAGCAAAAAAAACAAAGGATGGCCGAGGCAACGTGATGGGCTGCATATTGTCTACGTATATTTGTCTGTGTGTGTGTGTGTGTGAGAGAGAGTTTGAGTATGAGTGTGTGCTGGGAGCTAATCAATCACGTCAGAAAGGGTTGCAAATTGCAAAATCGTTCCGGAAACATTGAGAATCCTTTTGACCCGTCCACATAATGGCTAATAGCTCTCTTTCTCTCTCTCCCTTTCTCTTTCTCGCTCTCTCTCATTCCATTTCTATTTCGCTTTCTCTATCTTTAAGGCGGACACAGTGGATAGTGGCAGGCAATGGCATGACCATCCAAATCCAAATGGAAATCATGGGCAAAAGCAATAACAATTTCCGATCGTGTCTCTCCCCATTCATTTTTTCTTTTTCCTCGTTCCCCATTTGATTTTTCAACACGTCCACAAATGAGATTTATGTAGCGTCTTCCTTTCCCCCCTTCCCCCCACCCCACCTTTATCAGTTTGGCTCTCTTTCCAATGCAAAAATGCAAATCCCGATCCAAATCGTTGGATTTTCGACTCATTTTTCATTTGGAAGGAATAAAAAGAAACTAGAAGCGGACAGCCGTCATATTTTCCCTTTTCCCTCGGGAATATCCGCAATATTTTTTTTTACATGTTTTTTTTTGCAAATTAATACTGTAAGAAAACGGCAAGGAAATGGGAAATGAGATGAGGAACAACAAAAAAGTAATAACAAATAAAATGAATTTCGACTTTTTGCCTATAAAACTCGGAGGAGATTGTTTAATGTACGAGGGCTTCTTATGGGGAGGGTGAAGGAGGGAGGAAGGAGGGGTAAAGGAGGGAGGAGAACGGACGAGGGAGGGAATCACGTATGAAAACGATCCATAAAACGTCCAACACTTGACTCAACTGTCTATTTAGAGACCCTAAACTTGTTTATTTGGTCGGTAAATAATTTAGCCATTTCTACATAGGTATTTACACGCGCTTTCCTTTCGTTTCACATGCATTTGGTTTCTCATTTCTCACTCCACTGAAAATACAAAATACTAAGAGAGAGAGACAGACAGACAGTAAAAATTACAGAATCACGCTACAAAACTCGCATATGTAAATCTTTCTTTGCTGTTCCTCGTCCGCCGACTTGAGAAAGAATAGTTAGAATTACGAATAGAAATGGGGAAGGAAAAAGATACAAGAAAAGTTAAGATGAACGTTCGAGGAGAAAAAGAAAAGGGGAATTTGTGTAATCGGAAGCAGGAGGATTTCCAGACGTTTCTGTGTAAATGGGGGGAATGGGGAATGGGGGGAAGGGAGGGGAGGGAGGGAATGTCTGAATGTCTATGGAGACAAATTCAAAGCACGTTCAAATCTCGGCTTCAATTACTGTTGTTTAGACAGACAAACAGAGGATTGTGACTTACTATTTATATGGCAGATAAAAGCCGAGGAGCACGCAACAACCAACCAACCAAACCGACTACAATAAGCGGCCGTTACTTTGAATGAGAACCAGCAGTTTCTCTCTCTCTCTCTCTCTGTCTCTCTCTCTCTGTCTCTCTCTCTCTCTGTCTCTCTCTCTCTGTCTCTCTCTCTCTCTCTCTACACAAGAATTTCCATTGCTCGAACGTTGAGTATTTGCTATATATTTGAAGGGAATGACAGTCCATGTCTGCACAGTCAGTAGTCAGTACACACACACAGTCAGTCAGTCAGTCAAGTTGTAAAAGCTACAAAGTATAAACTTAATCGCAATCTCGGCCACAAAACCCAAGATGAAATTGCTTGATACAAACAAAGGAGGAGAGAGGAGAGAGAGAAGAGAGAGAGGGAACTGAAACGGGGATTGGAGATGGGGAGAATCGTCATTGGGAATTTCTTAAGACACAATAAAATCTAGTTATGTACACTTTATTGCATTTACTCTCTCTCTCTCTTTCTCTCTCTTTCTCTCTCTTTCGCTTTCTCTCTCTCTCTCTCAGTGCCGTACATGGGGATTGGGGATGTGCACATGGCCCCGGACAAATGGACTTATTAGCTTTTATGAGGGTATAAGTGTAAATTCATTTCTATCCTCTTCATTAGCTCACGCGTATTCCGAACATGAGCCATCATAAACATATAGGTATTAGGTATATATGTAGAGAGAGAGAGAGAGAGAGAAGAAGAAGAAGAAAGGGAAAGAGAACATGCATGAATATCCGAGGACTTGCAAAGGAATCGCACAAGAAAGTCGCCTCTCTCCATTTTGTTTGTCGTTTTGTCATCGTGACTCCTCGTGCTGCTGCTCTGTTTGTGTGAGATTGGTATTGGCAGTGGCAGGGAAATGGTGAGTATGACCAGCAGAGTGTTGCGTTGCGTTCTGTTGTATTGTGTAACTCAGTTCATTGGTCGTTGGTTGTGCGGGGCGAGTTAATTAAAGTGGATCTGATGGCGTGTTGGAAATTAGGGGAAGACAATAAAGAACTTGACTATTCCTCGCTGGGGTCCGTCCGTCCCCACCATAAAGACATTTCATATTCCTCTCTCTCTCTCCCTCTCCGTCTCTCTTTCTCTTTAGAGGCAAAAGTGCCCCACAGGGCTCGTTCGCATTTCTTCTTCTCTTGACTCTTCGCTCTGCAGTCTGAAACTCTGGATGTACATTCTGCACTAGAATAGTAGAATATCGTACGGAGGAGGCAGGATGACTACACGACTACGCACAAAAGCGCCTACTTCCACACATTCAAACTCCCAACTCCAGACTACACATTATAGTTTACATTAGGTGCTACACTACAGAGTACACATAATATTTGTACATGAACATGAACATGAAATTTCCCATTTTATCTAAATTTATGTGCCATTCCTATTACTCAAATTACACTCCTTTTTCCTATCTCCACACACTCTCTCTCCTCCACATCAAATCACACACCACTCCCAATCATTTCCCTCCAACCAACATCCAAGGAAACACACACACACGCACACACACACTTATTTAGGGAAATATCTCTAGTCGAGTTGTACGTTCTCATGTAAAAGTTGGTTGTTTTCACTTTTTTGCTCGGGCTAATGACAAAGCAACTATTTACAATTTGTAGTGGAGGTCATAATGCTTTTAATGCCGGCATCATGATCATTATCATATCGTCATCTCTATTGGCCATTCCCACGACGATCCCTTCATTCCTTCCTTCCTTCATTTCTAATCTATTCATCCCCCAATTCCAACTCTCTTTCTCTTTCTCCACCTCCACACAATTCCAATTCGAATGGGATCGTGCAAACTTCAACTAAATGAGAGATAAAGAGATGACAGATGAAATCGGTGTCTCATTTTCTGCACGTAGTTCCACATGAATTATGACATGAAAGCTTGAAGCCCCCGGATTTTAAGTCAATATGATCATAATTTTATATTGCAAACTTCACAGCCACTGAGGAATTCAAATGAATTGAATCGGCCCCGTAATTTCATTTTTATTTTTATTTAGTTGACGAAATTTCGTATACATATTTTAGTTTCAGGCATTTGCATGAAATTGATGGACTGCCATCACTTTTTGGCAAATGTAAAGAAAAACCGAAACCGAGGAGTGATGAAATTGGAGTAACTGTGAATTAAAGTCACTCGTCGTCTGAGTGCATTTTGAATTGTGGGCTTATGAATTCACGGAGTTTGGCAAGAGAACGAGAAAGAGAAATGTGTGACAATAAGGGAAATGTATCGTATTGTACGTAGTGAGTGGAGGAAATTCTACATTTGTCTCGTGTTGGTAATTTAAACTTGCTTTCACGCCCAGTCTCTCTCCATCAAATGAAATGAAGAAGCCAAGTCCTCTGCATTATTTAAGACCATAAATCCGGACAACTCTCATCATTTCCAGGGCATTTGAAACCCCACATTCTCTCTCTCTCTCTTGTCTTATGTCTTCGCATACCCACCCACAATGACGAATGTACAAACGAAGGAAAATTATCGTTGGGAGAGTCATACGATTTTCCACGACTCTGTAATTTCCTATTTACATTTACAAAAACACTTGAGGATTCCAAATCTTGACAAATCCCTGGATGGATTTCCTCGGGAAAAACTTGAAATATCCCAATTAAATCTTGATTTTCTTGCAAAGAAAGGGGGCAAATCGAATCGAAGTAATCGGCAATCTTGAAGCATTGAAGCAGCAACGTCTTCATCCCTTTCTCCATCATTTGTTTTGTCTTTGTTTAAAAGAATGTCTTTAACAATGGGACAATCCTTGTCCCCGGTTGGAGCTCCCGAACTTGCCACAGATGATGATGACGTTCCGCTTGTTGATCCTCCGCTGGACGATGATGATGAGGATGTTGCTGTTGTTGAATGTTGTATCAGAACAAGTTGAACTTGTCGGGGCTCGGCGGTGAGGGCATCGTTTCATGAACATGGATCAGATTTCTTTACTTGAGCAGGTGGTGATCCAGGTAATACTTTGAATCCACACTTGTCCGTCAAATTCCAAGCTGAATTTAATAATTGACCAACTTTGGGTATCCCACCACCACCACCACCATAGACCGTAGACAGTGAAACCAATAGAACCAGCTGCAGACATGATACATGGGAACTACCCGCATAATTTCATTTGAATTACATATCAACTTGTTATTTCGGTATTTGTGAGTAAACATGATGATATTTATTTATTTTGCGTGTCTTCACACTCAAAGGATGTGGAAGAGAAGAAGAAAAAGAAGAAGAGGAAGAAGAGGGAGGAAATGGGAAGCAATTGAAAATTTTAATTTTCTCTAAAAGCTCTGGAGACTTGCGCATGAAATTGTGGAACAAACTCATTTATCAAGTTAAGAAAGGCCATGGGGTACGTAAATTTCGCCGACAGACAGACACACAGAAAGAAAGAAAGAGATAAACACACTCGCCGAATAAATAGTAAATAGTATAAAGAGTGAAGAAGAAGAAAGAGTGCGGCATTGGAATGGAATGATCCATGTGTATCGTGTATCTCTATCTGTACAATCATCATCATAACACGCCACGCCACGAGATAAAAACGTGCGTATGGATGCGAGTAAAAACGCAGATACATTTTGTAAAATGGATCTGTTAACTCTTTTACAAAGTGTTTATTACTCTCCCACTACTTCTCCTTCTTTCTCCCTCTCCTCCTCCCGTCTCTGTGTATGTGTGTGTGTGTTTCACCGGTGGAAATTTATTCGTGGGTTATTATGTCCCAACCTCCACCGCCTCTGCCTTCTTCTTCTTCTTGGGCTTCTTCTACTTCGTCTTCTCCCCACCAACCAACCACCAACGATAAATCTCAATATTTCTTTCGATTCACCCACAACCTGCATAAATCTTCAACTCACCCAACACCGCACAACACAACAGAACACAACGACACCCAAATGCTCGATGCATTCCACACTCCAAACAGAAACAGAGAGAGAGAGAAAGAGAGAGAAAGAAACGCGGTCTGTTCTCTGTTCCTCTTCATCTCATTTCCCCCACGCACGATATCTAAATTTCCTTTCTCCTGTGTTGAAACAAGATGAGGTGAGTCGTTGGGGAATTCAATCTCTCACTTTACAATGACATTACAACTTTTATCTCTCCATTTCCAAAATTATCTCTCCTCCCTTTTTTCACACTCTGACGACTCATTCACTCATCATCAACTACTTCAAATTCACATGCAAAAATCGTTCATTACACAACTTGTTTTTAGAATTTATTGCGTGGCGTGAGAAACTTTTGAAATTAAATTCCAATCCGTTCAGCTTTCTCTTGTACATTTTAAATGGGGTGAAAGTGAAGCTACAGATATTGAGCGTTGAGTGAGTTCTCATGCAGTCATTTACGTATCACACCCGTCAGAGGTAAAATTGGGGGGTGGGAGGTGGGGAGTGAAGAGTAGGGAGCATAAACTACGGACACGGAATTCTGACTAGACATATTCACATTTCACATTGCATTTGGTATTGACATGAAAGTGCGGCGCTGGAATCTCGCCATGACATTCCAAATCAAATGGCATTGGAAATCAAGTCAAAGAGAATGCAATAAAAGTGAATGAAAGAAAGGAGAGAACAGGATGGGATTGTGACTTCAATGCATGATCAATGAAATACAGAGAGAGAGAGAGCGAGAGAGAGAGAGAGAGATGACAGTGCAGCATCATCCACTTTTGGCGTTGTGAATTTAAGTATGAACTGCACGTTCGTTGGATGCGTGAGTGTGTATCCAACTACCGGCTGCCGACTCACTCTCCTCATCTCTCTCTCTCTCCCTCTAGTTGGTAACAAATGTGACCCTCTCGCAAAGTGTCTGACTACATTTACATTATCCACTCCCAACAACTCCAATAGAAATGCATCCTCAAAATCCTCCAGAATCACACAAACGCATTTTATAAAACTAGAGAGAAACTCGAAGTTTGTGCAGCTCACACGCCAAATTCAAAAAAAGCCGGTTTCTTGATCTCCTCATTTTCTGGATGTCAAAAGCAAGAAAAGAAAAGAGTCAAAAGTGAGTAGTGAGTACAGGGAGTTGTTGTATCTGTACAAAAGATGTGTGGAAGACCGACCAACGCTCTCAAATGGAGAGAGAGAGAAAAAGAGAGGAAGCAAAACAGTGACAAAGTTTGTGATATTCGTGAGTATTTTACAACTCGTCTATTTTCTTGTCGTCCTTTGGTTTTTGACACGGGGCAAAAAAATAGTGAGATGAGATGACATGAGCATATATAACACGAAGCTGGAGAGCTTGTGTTTTTTGTGACAGAGACAGAAGCAGAAGGAAAATGAGAAGTCACGTACTTACATTTGAATCCTACGCTTTGGATTTCTTTGATCTTATCAAGTTTGCACTGGCCCAGGTTTCTCCGCCGTTCGCCGTGTCTCCGTTTCCCAGTTATATTAAGGACAACTAAATACACGTGGCCAACGAGCCAAATAGGCAACCAACTCGAACTCCTTTCCTTTCCTCTCCTGCTGTCTTCGCCACACGTACGGGGAAACGGAAAAAATCTACATGTCATATTCTCATAAAGCTTGCTCCGAATAAACCCATAAAAATGTATAAAAAGACACACAGCGAGAAAGAGAGAGAGAGCGAGAGAAAAGTCTATGTGGAGATTGTGCATATCATTTCAATTTCAAAGTGTGTCTCATTGTGAGCCTCAGATTGCTGACTATTCACATTGGCGAGTTGTACTATTTGTATGGCCACGTCCAGAGTGTCGGAGTGTTGGAGGACTCGGAGGAGTGGTGGGGATGGGGGCTGGAGGGGGTGTGGGTGTCCTCCAGTCAGATATCTTATCGCCCTCACAATTTATGGTTCATTTCATATAAAGACAATTTATTCCCTTGTAAATATTACTGTATTACTGCGTGACAAATGAGGACCAAAACTCTCTCGTTCGGATAAGTACCCCACTTTTTTCCTCCCCATTTCACACTGTTTTTTTTATCCAAAGCACAAAATGTGAAATCATATCACTCCTCTTTTTTTTTCATTTCCGTTTTTCTCTCTCAATTCCAATTTCATTTCATTTCATTGTGGGATCATTACACTAAATCATTCCGTTCGTTCGTCCGTCTACAATAAAACCTGACAAAAAAAAATCCCACCATTTCTTTATGGAATGGAAGAAAAACATGTCCACCGATTTATCAGTAAATCCAACCATCAAATGAAACCTTTCACAATTTTTTTTGACACAAATGAAACATGAATTTTGCAAATTAAGTATGGAAAATATGAATATAAATTGGGAGTAGACAAAACAAAAAATGAAATCCAATTCGGCTGAAATTCGTGTGTGGAATCTTCATTATATTTATCTGAGAAATTGCTTCGAATTTGAACTCAAATTCAAATTCAAAACAATATACAATGTCGAGATTTGATATTTAATTTCGTATAAAGGGACTCAAAAGACGGAAGAGAAATTCATAAATAGATTGTAAATTGTAAGTTGGAAATTAGATTGCCCATCGTCGTTGTCGTCAGTTTCATGTTCGCTCACACGGAATCACGCACGCACGCAGTCAGATTCCTTCCATTCATATTCATATTTCCATGGAGAGACTGAGAATTGGAAAGAGAAAGAGAGAGAATGTGTCATTCTACATTCTACATACGATATGTGATCTAAATGCACACATGTTCAAGGAATTAGTCGAGACTTTAATGGCTTTTTCTTCGTCGTCTTCATCTTGGGTGCGTTGAGAGAATGCAATTAAATTGCATCCTTCGTATTTATGTACCCAAATGCAGACAAATACAGACAGGCCAAGCCAAATCCAAACCAAAGGGAACTAAAGCGAAAGCGCATCAGACGATTTCACACATCGACTCGACTCTTGCCATCGTCATCGTCATCGTCGTTCAATGGCTGTAATTATGAATCCGCTTCCTCGGAAATAATTTCATCACATGTTTTCCTCCACAGTCTTCAGTCTTCAGTCTTTAGTCTTCACCCCCAAAATCCTCAAATTTGACTCCGACTCGAAAACAAAGTCTGGAGCACTCAAATCGAAATTCTTCTTCCAGACTTTTCGGTGGGGGGATTTCGGATTTCGGATAGTTGCTAGTAGTAAAATACGATAATAATAGGAATAATAATAATAATAATGGTGACGGTGATGGAGAGACAGAAAAGTCCATAAATAGTTGACTTGTTTAACTTTAAACATCTAATTGGAAATGTAAAGAATCCCCCTTCAATTCCGACCGACTGTCTCCTTTTTTCCTAAAATATACGCCATGGGAGAAAATGGGATTAACAATAAATAGGAGCAGAGCCGGCTTGCCATTGTTATGCCCATCGAATGTCTCTCCCTCCCAATGTTGTCTTATTAATGAGTGCAATGAAATCAACCAGGGTGGCACAACACTACTGCACACTACACAACACACTGAAACACAATGCACAATCCACAATGAATGAATGCGCTATGTCATTTTTCATTTTTCATGTTTGGAGGAGACGAAGCATCTGTTTTTGCCCCTCCATCACTACAACTTTTGTATAATGGTAAATGAGAATTGGATGTGTACAGTGTGGAGTTTGGAGGCTCTTCCTCCTCCTCCGTTTCCATCTCCTTCATCTCGTTAGAAGTTACAAGTTGGATGAATCGGATATTGGAGATTTGCCAGCGGGAGAAAAAAATATTACGGTTGTTGTTGTAGAGCGAACAAAGTTTCGCATGGGATCTTTTGAATGCCATTTGAAGAAGGCAAAAGTGAGGACATGAAATGAAATGGCTGTAATAATCCATAGAAATCCATCGTGTACACTTATTGTACTTAT
Organism: Gisinianus flammeolus; assembly: GCA_034699125.1. Classification (NCBI taxonomy): domain Eukaryota; kingdom Metazoa; phylum Arthropoda; class Collembola; order Symphypleona; family Katiannidae; genus Gisinianus; species Gisinianus flammeolus. The sequence continues at coordinate 25,420 of JAIUND010000128.1, read as the reverse complement.
ATATGTACACCCATCATTCCATTGCATTGCATTTCCTTCTTCTTCTTTCACTTTTATGGATCAATCGATGGATGGATGCAAGTTGGATCGACTGCAGCAGAAACTGCAGTTCCATCCACAATATTTTGCTGCTCAACAGGAGTCTTGAAAATTATTATTATTATTATTATTATTATTATTATTATTATTATTATTATTATTATTATGGAGGTTGAGATTTTTGTATGGAATGGAATGGAAGAGGGACGTGGGAAGGGGGAAACCAAAAGTGTTTCCCTTTGACATTTCCTATTATAATTATACGGATATGTATCTGTAGTATACTTCTTGAATGCTGAATGTCGAATATGGAATGATGATGGTCGACTCGACTAATACTAAATTGGCTACAATCTCAATTATGCCGGGGATTTGCTCTTTGTTTGGAATTAGAAAGTGAACAACGAGGATGCCGTTTGCATGAGTCGACTCATTGAGAAAATCCTCTTCCTCTTATTATTATTATGCAGACAGGCAGACAGACAGGCAGACAGACAAACTGGGGAAAACCCTTGGAGATTAACTCTTGTGAAAACAAATCCCGTTCTCTCCTTCGTTCTTGTTCCTTCTCTGTCTGCAATCAATTCATTGCCTTGTTATGTAAGAGAAACTTTACATATGCTATGTAATTCATAGTTCTAGTCTGTAATTCATAATTATTGTGTGTAGTGGCGATCGGCATGAACTCATTCATTCATTTATGCATCCATCCATCCGATATTCCAATGGGAGTGTGACCGAGTTGGAATGAATCCTCGTCATTCCGCCACAAAAAACTGGAATAAATGTCTCCAGGCAAAATCTGGTTCGTTTCGTTCGCTGTCTCCATGTCAAATTCAATTTCATGGCTCATGTTCAGGTGAATGAATAATGGGGATATTCATACAGGAATTTCCGTGTTTGTCTATCTGGGAACGAACTGGAATCACATGATATCACATTCATCATCCCATCGATCCGCTTCATTCCTTCTCACAACCTACAATTTACAATTTGTCATCCCAGCTCCAATTCATGCACTCACATGCACATGAACATGAAGTTCATATTATGAAAAATATACAGAGTTAATATGCCCATTCGTCGCGTCGTATCGTCGTATCGTCGTTTCGTAGTCGGGATATCTCATATCAAAATGTGGCTAATAAAGAGCCATTGCGGATCGGATGGAGACTGGAAATTCGTGTGGACTGGAATTCGAAATTCGGAAACCGAATTCAGAATTTGGGATTGAGATGGGAAGCCGGATAAATACGACGATGGATGAGGATTCACATACAATATTCATGTAGACATTTGAATTTGACAGCCAAAATTGGATTTAATTTGACATGACAATGAAAAATCCGCATGTTTTCCTTTGGTTTCCTCTCTCCGCTCGTATTTCCAGAGGTTGACGATGAAAACTGGGGGAAAGGAAGAGGAAAAGGGAAGGAACACGGCAAAGAAAGGAATGAATGTAAATGTAAACAGTCAATGACATCAAAAATGCTCATGAAACTAAATATAGGAAAACACATGGACATGAAAAGTCCATGTCCATCTCCATCTCTGAATAGCAACAAAAATAAGGACAATTTTTTTATTCCAATTCCAAAAGTATGAACGGAACACCTTTGATCATTTGACGTTATAGCGGGATGACTCAGACTCTGTTTCTACTTGGAAAGTGGGAAATGAACGGACGGACTTTGAACGAATAAAATGTGTGCGTGTGTGAAGTTGGTTGGGGGTGATTTCAGTAAATATCCCGTTTAAATGCGACTCGGTCCTTTTCCCACAGAACCGCATAAAGACATTCCGACGTGGATGGAATTATAAAAGGCCAGCAAGTCCACGAGTCGGCATGACGATGAAGCAGTTTTAGAAATAGAAATAGGAGAAGAAGTAAAAGTGGAGTAAACGCGTATAAGTAAAAGTAAAAGAAGGAGAAGCGAGAAAGAGGAAGAGAAAAACAGAAGGTCCGATTTCCCAAATCTTGGTAAAAACAGGAGGAGAAGATGGAGGAAAGTTGCTCTTCATTTCACTTATCAAGGCCTCCAGTGGAAGCTTGACGGAATTAAATGTATTATTTGGCCATTTATGAGCTCGGCGAATCGCCAAAAACTTTCCCTAAATCCGCATCTTTACTCGGTTGACTTTTCCCATCCGAATCGGAGAGTGAACCATCAAATTTGAATAGTCGCATCCAACGGGTAAAAACGATCCCCCATTCAAAATGATATCAATCGCAAGTCATGGAAAATTGCACTCTCCTCAAAGTTTCACGTATGAATTTCATACTCAAATTATCTAATCGTGATAGAAGTGCTCAAAAATATTGAAATTATTTAGTCATCCTCGAATTTGAATTTGAATTAGACAATGTATAAAAAATCAATAGGAAGAAGTCACTTGAGGGAATTTAAATAGCTTCCAAGTGCACGCACAAAAGGTACAAAGAAAATCAATCCAGAGGTTGAGCACCGTGGCAAACAAAAGGAAAGTTCTTTTGGGGGAAACTCCAGTTAAAAATTCATTTCCAACTTTGGAATTGAAGAGCGTTCTTTGGATTTTGGAATTTGGATTTCAATTCCCTTTCGAGGAATTTCCGTGGCGCAAATTAATTGTTCAGTTTTTCTTGTGAAATTCAATCGAGTTGAATTTGAAAAGTTGTGGATGGGAAATGGAAAAAAACTCTCAAGTCATCAAAGTGAGTTTGGAGTTTGCGTAACCCAAAAGTAAACATGAAATGTCACAACAACAACAAATGACTTTAACGAAAATAGACTTTGTTTAGTTTGAGAATTCACAACTAAAGACATCAAATCATGTGACATTTTCCTCTCTTTCTCTATTTCTCTCTCTCTTGCAAACACAAGTCAAGTCAGAGCAGTACAAACAAATAAAATATCGGATTTGACGTTCGAGTCGTATTTTTCCTATTTAGTCGTATAAAAATACAATCTGTGAAGACTCTGAATTCTGGATCCGTGTTTTCTGTGTTCACATGTGACTGTTCATAAAGTATCTGAGTTGAAGTTTGGAGGCTGGAGGCCAAAAACAACCAATAAATTTACTCTCTTTCAACTCGGCAACTCAATCTCGCCTTCGCCTTCAATAAACCCCAGCACTCGCTTTTTTCTCCCTCTGTTTCTCCTTCTTCTTCTTTCTCTTTTCTCTTCTTCCTCTTGTCATGACGACTGAGAGTGAGAGAGAAAACTTTTGTATGTAAGTTTGAGAATGGCCCAAGTTGGAATCGGAATCGGAATCCAATTGAGAATTTAATATTGGTATTATTACATGTGAGTCCCAACAAGCAACTCCAACTTTACTTTTGGGTTTGGATTTGGAGAGCCATCATCAGCTTATCGATTGTAAAGGAAGCGAGACATTTCAACTCAAACTCTCAAAGCCATACGTACAATCATGTGCAAACTCGTAAAGGAACAATTTCCCCTCTTTTTTCTGTTGTTCCTCTTCAAAAAAAATGACAAGATTTCGTTGAGGTCGGAGGTGGAACAACCAGAATTCCAATTCACCCAACTTTTCCCTCCCAAAGCAAAGGAACAAATGACTTTGTTTCGCATGATGACCCGATGACGACGAGAACTAAAGAGTTTGCAAACATTTGTCATTAGCTCCATCAAATCCCCCATATTTATTCACTCCACAAATCCCAACTGCCTTCTTCCTTTTCCTCATTTCATTTCACATTGTAAAGTCGGGAAATCCGCACATCCGAAAAACTTTTTAAAATCATTTAATGCGGATTTCAAACCAAACAAAAAAAACAGCCAAAACTTATTCTGATCGTGAGAAACTCTCTGTGTGTTTTCTCTTTGTGGAATTTCATGGCAGAGTTTACAGTTTTATATTATTTTACTTTCTCCATGGGACAAGTTGAAAGAGAAAGTCGACGGTTCATTTCATTTCATTGAAACATGTGAGCATAATAAAAATGACGTTTCATTCCTGGAATGTTTGCATAAAATTTCCAGCCTCCAGTTCGTTCCAAAATATGATGATAATAATAATGGTTTTGCTATGGAAATTCATTGAAATCGAGATTCTCAGAGTTTTTCTTGACTACATATATTTTTTCCATGCCAAAAATATAAATAAATAAACAAATAAATATTTCATAGAGATGAAAATGGAGACTACATTTTCTTGGTTATAAGAAAAGAAGAATGGAGGGAAAGGGAAGTGAAAGGATTGGCTGTGATGGATGTGAATGGCAACAGCATAATATTTCATTAGATAAGCACACGTTTTTTGTGTTGGTGGAAGAGACTAACAATAAGAGACATGGAAAAATGAAATGTGGATACATTAACAGCACACACATTCATTCACTCTTTCTTTTCCTTTTTCCTTTTCCTTTTCGTTTTCATTTTCATTTTCATTTTCATTTTCATTTGTACATTGCATTGCATTGGTGCAGACGAACGACAACTTTGCCATGTTCATCCCACGATTTGGCGCTGTTTCAAATCTCGATTGATGACTCGATATTGAGCTGACAACGGGGAGAGAAGACAAACACGACCCCGCATCTTTCTCCCTCTCTTCTCTCTCTTTATTTATTTAGTTTTCCTCCCTTCCTCTTCATCTTCTTCTTTTTCTTTGAGTTTCTTCTTGGATTTTGCTTTTTGATTTTCCTGGAGCTCATTTGGGGAAGAGACGAAGGAAAGGAGGAAAATGAAAACATGGAGACTCGGGCATACTCCAACTCATTACTTACAAGATCCAGAAACGTGCCCTCTCTTCATTTGTGTGTCTGTTTGTGTTGGTTGTTTGGTTGGTTGGTGTTGGAGCTCACTTATCACCGTGAGCTCTCTCTCTCTCTCGTAGCTTTTCCCGTTTCCTCCTCCGTTGGTTTCGTTGGTTGGTGTTGTCTTAGCGTTCAATTCCAATTCCGAGTGGACTCACAAAAGCCGCATTAGTTTTTCTTCATTTCCATCTCAAGTCTGCCCAGACAGAGAGAGAGAAAGAGAAAGAGAAAACATACTTGACATTCATCCAGCCAGACAGAGTAAAGTAATGAGAGGACCTCTTAATTAAATACATTCATCAACAGATTAAACATCCGTTTGCTCCTGGATAATCCTTTGTGAGTTCTGACTATAAAAAAACTAAACTCCTACTCGACGAAATAACCAATTTGTGGAAACGAAATCCTCATTTAGAGAATGAATGGAAAATAAGAAAAAGAAAACCAACTCCATAGCTTTTCCCCTCTTCACCAATTCCCCTCTTTTTTTCTTCCTTTCCCTTCCTTTGCTTTGTAACTTTCCAGCCAACTCCAACTCCATTTTTACCTTTACTCACGATTACGATTAGGATTAGTTGTGGGGTCTATATAAGATAAAAAGTGTGTGTGTAATTTGTATTGCGTGTGTTGTATTTATTCTACGCGTTTCTAAGCACAATCACAATCACAATCACGATGAATCGTAATGGTCATGACCCGACTTGGATTTCCCTTATGCGAATCCTTTGAGAAACAAAAATCCAACTTGCCACAGGATTTTACCCTCAATAACGTCAATCCTAATTCCAGTCGAAGAAACCCATTAAATGCACCAATCAGAGAGTGAAAAGACAGCCACCCTTTTTTTTCAAGGCATTTCAAAGTCCTTGAACTCTCCCTACTTTTACTTTGATGTGGTGGAAGATCTTCCAGGAAAAGCGTTGAAAACAAACGTGAAAGGAGAGCCAAAAAGCTTGTAGATGTAGGAAATATCTGTGGTCGAGTCAATAGAATTGAAGGAGAAAGTAAAGGAAAGGTAAAAAAAGGGAAGGAGATGGAGAAAGGGAATAAGAGAGTATTTAGACATTAAAAGAAGAAAGAAGCGAGTATCTACTGTAGCAAGCGAGACAGACTCAGTAGCTCAATAGAATACAATAGAATAGAATAGAAACGAAACGAAAGAAAGAAGGGTTTTACGTTGGGGTTTTACCTCTGGAAGTTGAATTGGTGGACAATGGATTTGAGATTTGAGATTCCATGATTTGGGTGTAGCTGGAATAATAGTAAAAGAGGAGGATGAGAAGACCATTCACATTCACATTCTGCCAACTCTCCAACATGGATTTGGATTTCCTTGGTGAGGCGACGATGAACATGCAATCAAGTGCCGTTCATCCGTCTGCTGTGGTGGTTTTGGTCGCATTCCCATCCTCTCTCTCTCTCTCTTTCTCTCTCCAGCAGCCCGAGTTGAGCTGGAGTTGAGTCCAGTTCAGTTCCTAAATGGCGTGGGGAACACGACGAAGTCGAAGGAATTGTGTTGTAGAGAGTCGTCGTCGTCGTGTCAAGAGGAAATCGTGCTGAATGGACAGAAAATGGTGAGCGTGGAAAACAACTAACTGCCAATCTTTCAACTCCAATGTCCGTCCTAACCAACCTGAATCCAATTAAGACAGCCCTTTGAACTTAATGCTCAAATTTAATGTTGTCTTGCAACATTGAACTCCTCCATTTTCTACACACTTTCATTCTCTCTTCCTCTTTCCATCCATTTTTAATAGAATAGAATTTACAGGAATTTCACCTCCAAAATCATAAGATATTTTGGGCATCCTCCACGAGAAAATTTCTATTATATAAAAAACGATCCGCTTTCCATATTTTCCTTTATCTCCTGTCGAGATAAAAAATATTATTGGTCTTATTTTTAAAAAAATCCCAAATATTTCCTCAGGAAATTTCCCTGTCCACTGAAAATTTCCATATTTCCATATTTCCAAAAGAAATGTTTGCGTATAGGAAACTGGAAAAATAGGGATGAAAGAAAGGGCGACTGGATATTTTATGTTGGAGAAGAATCAAAAGGATGTGCGCATTTAACTTATTGTATGGAAAGAGAATAAGGGAAGAAGAGAGAAGAGAGACTGAATGTGAATGTGGAAGAAGTATAAGAATGGATGGAGAGATTGAAATGAGGGGCGACGACTGCCTCATGACTTGTACAATCAAGTAGTTGAATGTGAACTTTGAGGAGTCAAGTCAAGTCAACTCTCTCAACACAAATCCCATAATTATACGTGCTCAACTTTAAACTACTTGCCCAACGAGCAAATGGAGAAGAAGCCGAGGGAGAACGCGAAAGCCAGTGAAATTATGGAGGTAGCACAACTTTTCCCGTTCTGCTTGTGCAAACAGTGGAAATGAGAGTCAGAAAGGGAAAGAGAGAGAGAGAGAGAGGGAGATGAGGACGAACAGAAACAGACCCGCTCTCTCTCTCTCTCCTTTGCCTTCTCCTATTTGGGTTGACGAAAAAGCCTTTCAACATGCAGTGAGAGGAAGGGAGATGATGGAGACACATACTGGAACTGGAACGGGAATTACGAAAGAAGAAGGAGACTCAAAAAGTGGGAGCAGGAGGACGAAAAGACGAGACGACGACCAAAGACCAAAACCAAACAACTTTTTCCCTTTCTCTCTCTCGCTCTCTTTCTCCCCTCCATTTCTCTCTCACCCTCTTTTCCTTTTTCATATGTCTCCTCTTAATATTATATGGACTGACTGGCGGATGGTGGAAGTGCAAGTGGAGGAGTCCTCTTTGATTTTCGCCTCCTTCTACTTTTAATTGTGTTCTACGATGTGATCATGTGATGGGATGTTCAATGTTCAATGTCCACCTCCCCTCCCCCAATCACTCCATTCACAAGAGGCTAGCGTCTAGTGAGTCAAGACACGAGAGAGAGAGAGAGAATGAGAGAGAGAGAGAATGAGAAGAGGAGCTCGTCCCTCACTCTTTCACTCTTTTACTCTTCAAGCCAACTAACAATATCAACAAGAAGAAGGAAAAAAGACAACTTGAGAATCGAAAAATCGATATACCACCGACCGACCGACCGAACGCACTCACTTATTCCCCAACGAACGCTCCTTGTTCTGCTTATTCTTCGTCTACTTATTCTCATCCCCAGTTGAAAAGACGACCGTCTTCTTTCTCTCTCTCTTCAACTTGAAATACAAATTTATACACTACAAAATCGGGTATATGGAGACGTTTAGACAATATGGAAGAATAATGTGATTGTGAGTTGTCAGAGTCAAAAGGAAGTCTCTGCCACTTCCAGCTCGCATCTTCGTCTCGTGTCTACAGTTTCGATGAAACTCCCACCAAATCCGAGTCCATTGAATTTGATTGCATACAGAAATTGACTCCCCTTGCTCGTGATATTCCATATTCGGATATTCGATATTCATATACAAAACTATATGTATGCATTGAATTGACGTTGTAATATCCAGCATCTGTTTCCCCTTGTCATCGTGGAATCGTGGAATGTAAAACATGGGGAAAAGCTAATGTGGAAGCATGAACATAAAGTTTCCTCATCGTTAGCTTTTGTTTTTGTGTATTGAATGTTAGAACTTTTTTAATGTGTTTAATGTGTAGGTTTCGAGTGGATGGGGGAAAAGTTAGAGATGTGTTATTGAGAATACATCCAATCGACCGATGAGATGCGATGCAATGCGATGCGGGTTTTGCCTTGTGTGCTTCACGAGTCGAATCCGTATTATGCAAGCTAAAAATCGTTGGGAGAAAGTTTAACCTGGAAATTGGTGATATTTCATTTAGAATTTCCAAATTTTGTCGTGTGGAATGTCCTTATTTCTTTGCATTTTTCTCTCCAGCCTTGGTTGTTGTTACAATGGAGATGATACGTAGTGTTGGTGTTGGTTGGTTTGGTTGAGAGGGGGAAAAGCCCAAGGAAACCCAATCGAGTGAGGATAAAATAAACACTTGACAACTCCCGCTCAGATCAGACCACGATGGTTTTTATTGCATCTCACACACAAAGTTTGGTTGGGGACTAATATTCTCCTCCCGTGTTTTCTTCTCCTCCTCCTCCAAATGCCTTCACATGGAATACAATCGAGAGGCGTCTCATGAGGATCTCATTGCATCCCGACGATTCTCCAAATGAGATTCTCCCAGCACGTTTCACCTTCATTCCAATTTATTTGGGGTCAGCAACTCCATATGGAAAAGGTCAATTTGCCCATGTGTGACGACAAGGACGACGATCCAGCGGAGAAGAGGAAATTCCGAATCCTCACACACGCACACGCACGCGCCTGTTGTTCTTCATTCCCTCTTTATAAAATTAATAATAATAATGATAATATGCCCCATCCGTTTCTTTACAAACACACATCAAAACCTTTCCTCCGTTTTTGTACACACCATTTGGAATTTGAGTTTCAACAGAGAAATGCCTGGGAAATCTAATTTTATGGGTAAAAGTAAAATTAAAATTGAATCCAGTCTTCGTCAGCGATGTCAGCCGTCTGCTGTCTGCTGTCTGCTGGGAGATTTCCATTTCAATTTCCCATGTGATTCACGCTCAATCCTCAACTCGAACAAGAGATTGACTGACTGCATTACGGACGGAATAATTAAATCAGGCACATACAAAAACAAAGAAACAAGCGCCATCCTCAACTCACCATCATTTTTCTAAACCCCAATAAAAATAAGGATAAAAAGCGAGAGAAAATGGTGGAAAAGGTAAAACGTTTTTGAATGGGAAATCCATGAGGACGCTGTACAATAAAAACCTTGAGGATTTCAGCCATTACCGTCCGAAAAAACGGTCGTAATGAGAAAACGCATTCGTATTCGCATTTTGTTCCCGTGAACACACAGTTTTTAAAAGTGGCGGATGGAGGGACACGCCTGATTTTTTCCCAATAGAACGGGATTTCATACGTATGTCTTTGTTTGTTTTCTTGTGGATTAGTGAGGATTCGCCTCCCACCCAAATTCACATTCACATTCGACTTTACCCCCCACCCCCGTATTTTCACTCTGAAACAGAAACAAAGGGATTCAAATTGGATGCTAATAAGACGACTCTGCATTTTCCCATCTTTCTTTGGTCTTTGCATCATGGATTGAGTATTTTTTGTGTGGAAATGAAATGTTTTCAAGTCGTCGCTGAGCGTGTAGAATGTAAATTCAATTGTGAAGCGGATTGACAATGGGGAAAACGGGATTTGATAGGAAATGCCAATGAAAGTCGGCTGTAGAGATTTTGACTTGTAAATGTTTACAATTTCTTCGGATATAGAGCGATAATTTCCATTATTACACAGCAAACGTCACGCTTCAGAGAAATTCAATTCCAGAGCGGAGAGAGAGAAATACAACAGACAACAGACAACAGACAAGAACAGCAAGAGCAAGAGCAGGAAAAGTAAGAGGAATAACGAAATGGAGAAATGGAATCTCTGAATTGCCACCGTTTGGTTGAATTGATGAAGAGATTGGCGAGGATGAGAAAGAGAAAGAGAGGATCATCACATTATCCTATGTTATTTCATGCCTCTCCCTCTTTTCCCTCTTTTCCCTCTTTTCATCTTTGCATTTGTAAGAATCATACAGAGAAAAACGATGCTTCAGTTCACTCGCTGGAAGTGGAAATGCATGCTTTCCCTTTTCTATGTCTCTTTCGCTTCTCTTACTGTTTTCTGTTCCTGTTTGTATTTTGTATTCGTATTCGTATTTGTATTTGTGCTGATGACTCAAGACCAAAGCGAAAACAAAGGAGAGATTTTCAAATCAGATATTTGTTGAGAATATCTGTAAAATGAAATGAGTGTGAGATGGATTTAAACAACATTCATTCATTCTTTCATTCTTTCTTCTCCTTTGAATTCTATTCTAATCTGCATGAATGTTTGCGTATTTCGAATTTGACAGCAGGAAAATTCCATCGTTTCGTTCGGTGTTAGTTTTCATTGGCGTGTGCAACAACAAAAACTCATTCATTTAGCCGTTGAACTCATCCGCCTCGTTTTCCCCATTGCAACTTAATTTACAGCAAATGAAGGTTCCTCATCTCATCTTCTTGGCAATCTGTCCAAAAAAAATCCAAAGATTTAAACATTTCTTTCGTGACTTTCCCATGGAGTTTGTATGTGTGCGTGTGTGCGTGTGTGTGTGTGTATTTTGTCGTGGAGAGTTCCAGTTAATTTCAGACGTCATCCACTTGAAATACTCACAATTACCATAAATATAAATGTGCTGAAGGGAGAGCGAGAACGAAAAACTGTCTGAGGACTTTTCATTCCATTTCCATGCGATTGCCATGAGATTTGAGATTTGAGATTTGAGATTTGAGATTGGAGATTGGAGATTGGAGATTGGAGATTGGACGTCAATGGAATGAAATGAAGTGAAACAGAACGGACAGACAGATAAATACTAAATGCACAGACTCTCGTCAGTTTCCCTACACAAACATTTAAATTCCCGTTAATAATATGCCCCGAATGAATAAAAATATTACATGATTTAATGAATAATGAAAAGCCAGTAAAGGCGTAAATGAAAATCCAAACGAATTGATGATTTTTTGTTTTTTTTTTTGTGTATTGCAGATTCCGCGGGAAATTATGATGTGAAAAAAAGGAGAAAAGGAGGAATAATAAAAAAAAGCTTAGGATTGAAAAAAAGGAGGAGGAGAAAATAAAAAGTTGGGAATGGGACGAGTTGAATTGGATGTATTTATGAAGGATTGACATTGAAGGATGGACATTGAGATTAGTGATGTTTGTGGGAGTTGGGCGAGTAAATGAGGCTGGGCTAAAGAAGGAGGAAGAAGAAACGGCGGTGGAAAGTTCAAGATGTTTGGTCTGAGATTAAAGACGTGGATGGAAGCCCATTTAGGCCGACCCCGGCACAAGTCCACTCCTCATCAGCATCAAAAGCATCAACAACAACAACGAGCCAACTCGAAAGACTCCTCAACGGGCTCTTCAACCACGACGACGACGATCCTCATTCAACCAACGGGATCAACAGCTGGAACAACTTCAAATCCGAGTAGCAGCAGCATCAGCAGCAGCACAAGTAGCTGTACCACAACCACCAATAATCCAACATCCCTCAATTTCCACGATAATAATAAAAACCCCACGAATCCCCATTCAACAAGTAACATTGTCAATTTTACTTGCAAATCCAAATCTTCATCGTCATCATCATCATCATCATCAGCAGCAGGAACAGGAACAGGAACAGCATCAGCATCAGCTTCCAAAGTGGCGGGTAATTCTTCCACTTCCGCTTGTGCGTCGTCGACGGCGCTCAATCAAGCGCAAAACCCCAACGTCCATATCAATTCCACATCCACATCCACATCAAATCAGATTCAGTGTTTGCAAAGGGAATTGCATCACGATCACGATCAAGAGGAAGAGGAACTCGGACTGGAGGAAGACGACGAGGAAAACTCGCAGCAGCAACTGGGCCGCGAGACAGAAAGACACGGTCAATGTCACGTGTCCCAGCAGCAGCAACGATCCAATCAACATCAGCATCAGCATCAACATCCCGCGTCGTCGACGAGTGGGAGCACAAACATTCTGTTGGGATCGTTCAGTAATAATTTGAGTTTGTCGAGTCCGGATACGGGCTACTCCACGGACGGCTACTCACCCAAAAGTGTCTATCCCGCCTTGTCCTTCGAGTCCTCTGGCAAATCCACACCGAAATCCTCGTACACGATCAGTTCCCTCGTCTCCAGTGAGCGTCTCCACCTGACTAATGTGAATAGCATTGGGAGCAGCAGCAGTGTCAGTGTTTGTGCGAGTAGTAGTCGGCAGTCCAATGGCCATGATGGCTCCGCCCCATCCAAAAACAGTTCCATCTCCAACGGTCTCGAACTCGATGAATGCCCATGTCAATGCGATGACGATGACGACGACGAAAATCCATGTCCAAATCAAAATCCACTGGAATCCAATCCGCATTCTCCTCTGAATCGAGCAAATCATCATGATCTTCATCATCATGATCATCAGGCGGAGGATTCTTCAACGGGTGGGAATAATTTGAATTTGAATTCCAATGGGCGATTTCTCGTGCCAACGGAGAAACGTGAGTATTTCCATCATCATCACTCGCATCATCGGCGGACGGAGAGCATGGACGAACAACAACAACGACCTCGTCAGGACGGCATGGACAATAGCTCCACCATTAATATGACCAATATGACCAATATGACGAATATGATGACGACACCACCGGCCAATCCTGTGAAATTGACGGGAGTGGAGAAAGAGAAAGTTGAGAAAGTGGGTGAAAAGTGTAAGAATATTCGGACGTCGCTGTTGTTGACGAGTTCCTCCCAAATCCCGCCCGAATGTAATCCGAGTCTGTTGAATGCATTTTCCATCTGTTCCCCCCGCCGACAACGAACACGCATCAAAACGAATCCCTGGATCACGTTGACACAAGTCAATGACACCAATTTCCAGGTCAATTACGGGCATCATCATCATTCGCATGAGAATCATGGTGGGCCGGTGGGCCTGAATAATCTCCTGACACACAAGAATATTTACAATGGTCCAACTTCAAATTCAAATTCAAATTCCAATGCCAATTCAATTCCACTTGCACGTTCAATGGATGTGAATAATCCTTGCACTTCTTCTTCCTCCTGCTCCGTCGTCGGCATTCCCAATGAAATTCCACATGGGAATCATCGTGTTGGTGTTGGTGTTGGGGATGTCCTTGTCCAGGAGGAGGAGGAGGAAAGTAATAAGAGTGTGGTGGTGGACGTGATGGTGGATGGAAATGATGGAAATGTAGATGGTCCTCCGAGGACACCACCGTCCTCATCATCCCATCATTCCAATCCCCCGCATCATCTCATCTACCGAATTTCCACGTCGACGAGTGCGAGTGACTCAGGTAAAGGAACGTTGGAGCCGGGCACTAATCGAAATTCCACCGAGTCTTCCTGTCTCCTCTCCGACTTCACATCCAACTCGGGCTCCTCCACCCGAAATTCCATCGTCTCCCCCGAGAACACGATCGGGAGCAGCAGTGGGCGAAGTCAACAACAACAACAACAACTGGGTCCACATCCACCACCATCCTCATCCTCATCATCATCCCAGTCTCAGTGTGTTGGCCACCTTGGCCCTGGTCAAACGACGACGACGACAACGGCGATGGTCGGAGGAAGTGCCATCAAAATCAAGGAAACTCCATCCATTTCCATCACCAACTTTCCCCATTCTAATTCCAATCCACGGAAAATAGGTAGTGCAAACGGTAGGAAAGTGGTGGGAAATGCAATAATCGAGTGTGTGTCGATGGGGGGTGGAAGTGTGGGTGGGATTGGGAGTCAACTGGAGAAGGAGACGGACATTCTGAGTGATTGGGCGAATACGGATGAGGATGACGAGGAGGAACTGGAGAAGGATCATCATGGTGATGAAGAGGAGGAAGAAGAAGTGGATGAAGATGGGTTCGATGATGAGTGCATTACTCCGACGCCTTCTTCCCCCTCCGTCACGTTTAATCAGAGTAGCAGCTGCAGTAGCAAACAGGAATTTATAGTGGACATTGGGATGATGATGATGATGGGGATGGACCATCGTCAATCCCGTCCGCGTCCGCACCATCCTCCTCCACCCAAAATCCATGCCAATCTCAACGGGTCGTCTTATCATCAACAGCAACAGCAACAACAACAACAACACAATATGAATTTGCCGACCACATGTTACACCGCCATTTCATCATCCTCGTCCAAACCGCCACAAGCCAACGGTCATGTGATGATCCATAAAAATTTGCATTCTCATTCGGCAAACCCCGTTGAAATCTCGTCCCATCACGACGACGATCACGGAATGAACCTTTTTGGTTTTGATCATCTGGCAATGCCAGTGCCGACAACGACGACCACGGCTGAAGAGTCTGCACGGAGTGTTTTTCATGGTCAACGAGGAGTGAAATCCAATGGTTCACATAATGCGTTGGCTCGTGGTGCTCTCGGTTTCCTCCGGAAAATGTTTAAAAAGGGAAGTTCCCAGAATAACAATAATAATAATAATAACAATAATAATGGTGGTGGTGGTGGTGGTGGGAGATTTCGTCGATCATCACATCATCGTGCGAAGAATAATAGTAATGTGGAGATGAGTGACACGATCATCCCCGCTGGACTTTTATCCCCCAAATCCCTCGTCATTCACAATTATCCTCTGGCCAATACGAAACCTTTGAGTCCTGCAATTAATGCCAATGGAAATTTCCTCACGCCGACCCCGAATTCATTCCGACGGCGAAGCACCGGTCCAACTTCCGGTTCTGACTCGATGAGCGACGGGAAATCCTCTCAGAGCTCATCATCCCAACAGCAACAGCAGCAGCATCATCTGCATCTACATCATAAAAATTCCCAGGGTGGGAAATGCTTCAAGACTGATATCATAAGACTTCCCCCCCATCCAGCCCCACCACCACCACCCCAACAACAACAACAACAATTCCCACTGGAATCATCCTCCACATTCAAATCCGCATCCATTCATCCCAAGAAGAATAACCCACAATCAACGATGACTTGTCATGGAAATCCCAACTTGAATGCCTATGCAAATGCAAATGGGGGAAATCCTCTCCCTTTTTCTCCCTCCCCCAAACTCCCGCCCACTCATCATCATCATCATCCCCATTCAAATACGAACACGAACACGAGCTCGACGACGACGACGGGAAGCTCCTCGGTGCATTCCATGTCCATCGTTTCATCAACTCATTCACGACACGACACATCCGAATTACAGCAACATCAACAACATGAACGGACGCCGATTTTGACGTGTTTTCATGAGCCGTCGCCTTCCCTCGGGAGACACCAAATTCCACTTAATCATCATCATCATCGTGATCACAATCATGGAAACGAGGAGGAATCAGACAGTCCTCGTCAATCCCCGTTCATGCATTCCCCCCATCTTCATCCTCATCAACAACAACAACAACCGAGAGGATCCAATCATCACCAACGGCCGACCGTCCCATACGATTCCCCACGTTTACAAAATCCCGCCACCGGAAGTAGTCGCATTAATTCACCTAGTTTTAACAATTACTCGCCCATCCATCGTCTGGTGGTGACAGGTGGGAATCATTTACTTTTAAATCGCCCACCTCCACCTCCACTTCCTCCTCCCTCTCCCCACTCCACTTTCCATCCGCATCCACATCCACATCATCCACAGCAGCAGCAGCAACACTCTCCGCACAATATAAATCGTCCGATTCCCATTACAACGGCGACAACGAGTGGATCCTCGCCGTTAATTAATCACCGGCTGTCGTCGGCCTCGTCTTCGCCGTATCTTCATCATCCTCAGCAGCAGCAGCAGCAGCATCCTTTTGTAAATTGCTCGCCATCGCCTGTCCTCCGGAATCCACGATATCAGTACATCACGTCATCCAATCAAAACTCGCCCCTCCTCAACATCCCCAAACGCCTCCACAATCATCATCATCATAATAACAATTCGTTTTTACCGCCAACGACGACGACGATGGGTAATAATTCCCCGATCATCCCCAAAGGGAATAAACACTCAAATAGTAGTAATATCATCCCCATTTTTCAACCGCAACCCCATCAACAATCCCAACATCAACATCAACACCAACTTCAAACGAATAGTCCGGGGAATTATTATTGTCCACCGTCGTCCTCCTCCGTTTCTGTTTCTGTTTCCTCGGCGTCTTCTTCCCCTCGCCTGCTGCCTCATCATCCTTGCCCCAGCCCTCGAATCAAAAGTAATCATAACCATATGAGTTTTGGTCATCCTCATCCTCCTCCGCCTCCTCCCCCACCCCCACCCCCATTACCCCCACCATTATCCACTAGCCTTTATCCTCATCCTAATCATAATCATCATCAGAGTCACTACTACTCGTCGCCCGTGAGCGTGCCCAACACGAATCACCATTCCCCATTTTATCACCATGAATTGAATGGGTTAAATCCGGAACGGATTTATGAGGCCGTCGATGACTCGGAGGAAGATGATGAAGACGACGAAGAAGTGGAAGAAGTGGAGGATGAGGAATTTGGTTCGGATGAATTTCCAAGTGATGAAGGCGATGGGAAAGGTGGGGAATTTGAATTCCGTCCCTGCCCCACCAACACTCGCACAGAGGCCGAATTACTGTTCCGGCGAAGTTTGTTGTTGGATGGTGATAGTCAGCGGCCGCGTCCGCGTCCGCGAAATCATGTTATTCGTAGTTATAATAATGGGGGGAGTGAAAGTCAATATAAATCATCATCGCAGCAACAGCAGCAGCAGCAGTTGATTCCCAAATCAAATTCCAAAAGATCAAAGAGAGAGATTTTCCCGTGTCGTCAATCATCCAGTCCAGAGCCCAAGAACCAACCAATGCAAATGGAAATGCAAATGCAAATGCAAAAACAAGCGAAAACGCCGCCGATTCTCCCTCCGCGTTCATTCCCCATGATGTTGGGGACGTACTTGTCGGAGACGGAGACGCGATTGCTGGAAGCGGACAAAGATACGGATAGAAAGTACAAACGGCTCATTACGGAGGCAGAAGCACTCCTCAAAGAAATCTCCATTGAGAAATCAACACAACCGTCCGCTTGGCTGAGTCGATATGCTCGCGAGTCCCTCCGACACGACGATTGCCCTCAAAGTGATCCCCTCCGGCGCAAGGTATTCCATTCCATTCTATTCACTAACTAACCATTCCATCAGTTCATTAATTCATTTCATTGTATATCTTACATATTGTTTGACCCTTGATTAATTAATTAATTAATGCAATTCTCTCTCTGTTCTGTTCTGTTGGATGTGTGATTGTGAATAGGCATATGATTGTTGGGCGTTGAGGAGGCTGCAACAGGAGTTGGCTGGTTATGCGGCGGGGTGTGCCTCCCCACCCGTCCTCCACCGATCTCGTCTTCATTTGACAAGTCCATCCGCCGTCTCTCCCAGTGGCAACCGTAACCTCAGTTTCGCTCGGGAATTGGCATTGCCAGCATATCGTGAACGTCGAACGAGTCTGAGTACCCTCGACAACACCATCACCAACACCAACACCAACGGAATCGGGGCGAATAATAATCCTCTTTTCTGAGGTGAGGCCCATGAGGATTTCCTCGAGTATCTCGTCTAACCGAACCACAAGAAAAAACCCTCCAAAACAAAACAAACATAAATAAATGGACCATCCTCATCCTCATCCTCCTCGTCCTCGAGATCCAACACGGATAAATTCAACTCATATTTTAAATCAAGTCTTGAAAATTATCAAGGGTACTCGAACCATTTGAAGTAAACTGTAATTGTAATGACAAAATGACAAAATGACTACAGATATTGTAGAATAATGCCTGTCCATCGAGGTCAAATGGGCAATGAATAAGGAATAAACGCGTATTTCACTGCATGGAACACAAATCGTTGTGCGCATTGATAATACGAGAAAGAGATGACTGTAAAAATGAATATTGTTATAGGAATTGTCTACACAGATACAAATGTCTATATGGATATAAACTGCTAATGTGCTTTAACTTATACCGTAGTTCAGTATATAGTTGTTTGTGGGTTGGTTTCTTTGTTTGTGTATTATTGTTCTTTGTTATGCAGATGGTGCATCTACAGTCTACATATTAACTAACTAACTACGTATGTATTCACTTGGTAGATTATCTAATATCCAAATATCACGCAGATATCCCCAATTGCCACGTTGAGTGTCCATCCCACCAACAGCCAACAACCAACCACACTTCCTATATATAGCTCATCTGTCGTTTATTATTGTAGAGTATAGACACATTAGACACTAATGATAATGATAATGATAAGCTGAGAGGAGGGAAATGATAAATGATAAAGTCAAATGTAAAAATATATAATGTAACTTTCCCCGTTTGTATACGACTAGATGATAAATATGAAATAAATAAACTTAAATATAAGGGCAAAAGGATAAGCAGCATTCATTGATAATTGATAATTGATAAGAGTTTTCTTCATCCTTTAGGAACAGTACAAAATGTCTGTCTACACTTGATAAATATTATTGTATTAATTATGTATTACACACAAGATAACCTTCATATAATTATGTATTTATGTGAGTACAGCTAAACTGCATGGTTCTTCGTTTTAGATTAAGTCGACTGGAAACTTTTCAAATTAATGGAAACTTTACATGAGAAAAGATAAATGAAATACATAAAATCGTCCGTTTCTTTTCTCTATGGCAGAAATCGCTAACTAATCGTAAAATATTTAACCAAAATTCAAGCATAAATGTGTGTTGTTTTTTTATGTATAAATAATACCAAAGAATGTAAACTGCATTGCATATTTCAATCCATGAAATGTAAAATGTAAATTCACCCAAGATACAAAATCAAAATTGTAAATGTAAATCCATGTATGGAGTATAATTGAATTGAAACGTGTAGGGATTTGATTGATGACTGTAATCCTAAATTCTTGAGAAAATAAAGGATGCATTAAATCCAGCCAAACTAAACTAATCTGTTCCCTGAATTTTCATTATTCCAGAATTTCAGATTGAGTTGAAAACATCAAAGTAAAATATCCTGTGGACAAATATATAATATATAATTGTATTATTATATATTATATAATTTATTGGTATTTTTTAGCACATTGCATGTATAGAAAATAGTCAAAATAGATATATAAATACATTTACATTTATGCGTATGTATATGTCGTTAATTGTTTTACATATTAAAAAAATGCGTGGAACAGTGAGGTTCTCGTGGTCATCGTATATGATTAATGATTATGGATAGTCATTGGTCTCGTTTTGGAATTTTTGTACAAGATATCTTCAAAAGTTGATATGAAACTGGGTTGAAAAGGTTTACTTGTGATTACATTGAGGAAACCGGATAGTTCTGAGAAAGTAGATGCATCCACAAAATTCATATTATCTGAACAAGTAGGGACACCATCCAAAGACGCAGACTGAATGATGCCTTTCTTGACTTCAATATTGAGCTGGATATTGACTGGTTCCAATAAGCTTAAATCTTGTCCCACTTGATACTCTCGTCGAAGACTAAACTCGGGCGTTCTCCCATAGTTCCATGACCAACTCTTCAACTCAGACTTGATTGAATCCAATCCCGGAAACCAGTCGTTTGTTGGATTAATCATTTTAAATCCACGTTGTTTCTCGATTCTCTCTGTCCCACCATCATTCCCATCCGTGGTTGTCCGAAGATATTCATATCCAATAGATAATAACGCTTTCTCCATCGAAACATCATTATTCCCCTTTTTCACATTCTGCACGGGGGATTTGATACTCTTTGTTGCTCTACAGTCCATACCCTCCTACACCAAACAAAAAAATAAATAGATTCCATCAATATATTATAAAAAAAAGATCAAGTAAACGAATACAATATAGTAAATAAACAGTAATATTATTATTATAAAATTTATAAATAATGATTTTTGAGTTCTGACTTACAGTGTTGGGATTGAGTAAAGCTGATAATTTCTTTAAATCTGCATCTACCAACAATGTACAATGATGGTACGCATTTTTACCAAGCTTTGAGGCCGTCCCAGAAATCTGAAATTATACGAAAATGAATTACACATGACACCAACGGAAACTTGTAAATAAAGTCTTCTTACACAGACACACATATGAGCACAAAAAATATTCGTGAAAGTTACTTTAAACTTGCAAATCTCTGCAGTGGTTAGTGCACATATTTTAAAATTGCCTTATAGCCTTCAAGATTGACATCGAGCCTGGGTGAGATTTCCGCTTGAATCCCAAATTGTCTCTCGAGCGCCCGACAGACGATCTCCAAATTGGCCTTCCTATCGTAACCATTTCTTGGAGTGAAGAAAGTACAGTTCAAGTTCCCTGCATCATGATACACACAACCACCACCGGAATTACGTCGTGCAATATTCAGTCCTTTCTTTTCCGCAAGATCCACATCCACTTCAGCCCATGGATTTTGATGTCGTCCAATGACCACACATGGATCGTTCTGCCACAGCAGTAAAACACGATGTTTATTAAAGTCAAAATTACGGTAGAGCCAGTCCTCTAGAGCTAAATTTGTATGAATGTCTGATGATTGAGAGATGAAAACGGATTTCTCTGGTTCAATCTCTCCAGTATTCCCTCCACAAGTTGCAATCGCTGGATAAAAACGAATCCCAGAAACTTTTGGCAATGTCATGGAGGATGATGACCATACTGGGATTGTAGTCGTCTTTAGAAAGAAAAGAAAATAACAACAAAACATTCATGAGGACATTCGTCAAATCATATATATAATTATTATTATCATATGGCGACATGTCGTTGACCCAAATGCACAGTTTAGCTATATCGTTGACAGTCGATAGTATCGATTCGATACAATTGATTGAGGCCCTTTGCATTAAAAAAAGTTGAGGCCTTTGCTTTTAAGGGAAAATTAGTCGGGCTGTTTGGATAAAAGCAAAATTTAGATGATTTTGAACTCAATTCAATGATATAATGATTTATTGTATCAAAGTTTTACAAATAAAATAATAAATAAAACCTAAATGAGTTAGGTTTTATGTATTTAGGCCAAAAGGTCAAATGAGAATCGTGTAAGTTACAGGCTGTAACAGTCGTGTACATACCAAATCTACGCAGTTTATTATCATGTATAAATGAAGAATTACCGTATTAGTATGACCCAAAAGTGTATTTTTCCTAGCCATCAAGGAACCGACATTCTGGACAAGTCGGGCGGCTGCCATTATAATGATAATTATTTCCTCACAATTAAAAACATAAAAATTAAATTGACTTTATTTTTGTCAGAAAACTTCTCTTCAAATCCTTGATGTTTAAATTGTACACAATTTAAGCGCGCTCTCTGGCAGAGTTTAGGCTTCCGGACTTGAATGAAATTTGACTATGTGTGCTCACATTGAGTGCTGTTTCGCTGTATCCACGGAGTTAAAATGAATGGAGAGAAGAACGAATAAAAAGACGGAGCTTCATGTATTGAGGAAATCAGAGGTTGACATCTAGAGGCATCTTCCAAACGTAAAGATTGTATCTCTATAGCAGTATTAACTTCGGTGTGTGTGTCTGTTCATTTCTGGCCCGTCAACTCGCGCGATAAATTTTAAATAAATATGGAATTTATTTCTTTCCGCAAAATTACAGTCGAAAAGAACGCGCACACACTTTTTATAGGAAAATATCAATCTCACTGATCCGGCTGGAATTTTTTAATGAAACTCCTAATGTATTTCTCTTTATATTACCACTTTACGGTCTGAGAGACTTGATATAAAAGAACGTTACCGAATTTTGGGCTACAAAACGAATTTTGACGAGACCATGCGTAAAAACTCTGGAAAAATGAGGAGATTACGTAACTCGAAACAAAAATTCTAAATTTGTAGGGTCACTCTGGGAAAAAAAGTTCAAACGGTAATTTTTTTAAATTTAAACATGTTCTATAAATACATATTGCAAAATTCTATCTCCTGCAGTGTGGACAAAACATAAAACATTAAAAATCAGCATTTTGTTAGGTAAATGCGGTGTTTATCATAACACACATTCAAAGGGAGGTTTATTTTTATAGTGAATGGTAGCTTTGACCAAATTAGTCGCTGCTCTATAGACATCAAAATAGGCAATAGAGATGTATTTATTTACACACATTAAAAAAATCATTATAACAACGAGGGAGTTAGCCATTCTTCATTTAAATAATAACGAATGAATGTTTCCATAACAGGCCACGAGGGGGCCTCCCTCTTCTGCTCCATGGTCAAATTCGTTGGGCCAATGAGACTTACTTGACTTTGACCGTCACACGCGAGGATAAAGAGTCCTCGACGTGCCGCTTAAGTTAAGGTCGTTGCTTGACCATCATAGGGATAGGTCATACAATTCCTCACCCTACGGCTGTTTTTTGGTTGGTATCAGCTAACCTCTCGATGACTTGCACATGACATGACAGTGATAACATTTCACTAATCACCCATGTGCTGGATCAGTTTGACTAGTTTCTGTCGAGATGTTGCGTCCCGCATCTCCGTCGTGAATCGTTTCCCCAAATCATACAATAGGATTTTGAGGAAATGGTGAACGCTGGATCTTGCTAAATCGGTAATATGGTCGGAGCCCTGCTCAGAGGTCTTTATATCCCGATGAAGACTTGCCATTCCAGGAAAAAGCGACGAGTTGTCAAATGAGCCCGATTTCAATTCACTCAGATCTTTGTTGATGATGACATTGTCAATATTCTTGAGCGTTGGAGCAAACTTGTAACCAGAAACGATGTGACGGAAATATTTATCTGAACATTTGATCACAGCTACGACTGTTCCGCTCGGGTAAACTAGTCTTCCATGGTTCTTTCTGTCAATTAACAGACGTTCTCCACGAGGGCATAGATCTTCTACTGAATGGAATAAAAACTCAGTGCAGTCACGACACTTAATTCTGTCCGTCAGTACACTGCCTAAGTTTCCACAAATGAACGCAAGACAATTATTATAGAAATCACTTCTGGTTACAGGTTCTACGTTCCACTCCAATTCATTCCCGTTTTCTTGTTCCGTACCACCGGGCTCTGGTGTAGTTTTACACCGGCGTTTTAATGGCAGAAGACCGTGTTTGATGACATATGCTGTTGAGATACACAATTACCGGCGTTGGAAGACAACCGAATTAACGTGCCATAGACTTTTCATACAATTACAAAATTCCAATGGAGTTGGGTTGTCATTCCTTCCGAATCTACTCCTGACTTTGCAAAAAAAACAATTCCAGTAGGTCTTGACTAAACCTGTAGGTGAGCACATAACTGAATTGGTTTGACTCTCGTATGAGTAGCTTCTTTGCCAAGAACAAGATTGATGTGCACGAGATGTACGAACCAATCACAGCACGCTTCCTCAGGGTTTCTCGGAGATTGCACAATTTGTTCTTGTCGTACACTCTAAGGTTCCAAGTGTAGGTCTTAAATCATTCAAAAACGCCTCAGTTTCTACCACATTCACTGGTCCGATAGGAGACTTGGTATATTTATGCACTGGGTGCCGTAAATTACAAATGTCAAACCACTGGTTAATCTTCCTGGTGAAATCGGAAGTTGCAGCACTTCCCTGAAAAGCTTCCATCTTCAAGTCTAGGGGGCAGAAATCAATGGCGTCCGCTACGGATTCGCTGAAAACTTGAGCTGCTGGTTTTACTTTCATTGGACTTTTTTCCATTCCATTACTTTTTTGGAGAGCTTTTTCCCTGCCCGGATAAACTCCCTCGCCTGCAGATACACAACCTCCTCTATGTACTTTACATTGATACTTTCGTGGTCCTGTGTATAAATTTTACGGTACTTGAACAACACACAAAATGAGATTTGCGAAAGTCAAGAAGTAACATTAACAAGAAGTAGTCGGAACCCCATAAGATAAATAATAACAAATAACTCCACAAAGCAGGAAATGCAAATGAAAACCACATACTTTGAATAGCCCTGGTAACTCTAACTCCTCCAACCGAACAGCCGCCAGCGACTTACAAAACACTTTCTTGTCAGTATTGGGTTTCTTGCCAAAAAAAGTTTCAAAATTAGACGACAGTACACGGTTTACATGTTATACAAGTAGAATTATGTTTTTTTGCCCAGTCATGCAAGCAGTCAAAACGAGTTTTCCCCAAAATTACCGCATAGTGAATACCAAAAGCGTCACACAATTTTGCGCTGTGACATAGAATATGTTGTACGATTTTTTAAAAATAAAAGTAAACAAATTTTACTTGTGACCCTTTATTTGACCCCTGGAACTCTAACCATTAAAGATAAAGAATTGGTCAGTAAAAAAAGCTTAAAGAGGGTAAAATTTCCGAAATTTTGGTGTACTGCACGGCTATGTGCGGTCAATTGTTGACCTTTGCTGACCTGCCGAGGTCAAACGACGCGGCAAAAAAATTTAAAACTGGGTGGGCATAGTCAAGGCAATAAACCGAACATTCCCATGAAATCCCAGAAAAATTAAAACAAAAAATTTCAAATAACTTTTTTCATCTAATGGATTTACCCCATTTAGTACACCCAATAAAAAAACCCGCCCACCAAAAAAAAAATTGCGATGACCCGTGGACGATTTTAACAAAAAAACTTTTTTTCAGCACCAGCCCAATGAGACCATTCTCCCCGGTACACTATCAACTTGATACCGGGTAACTGGGCTGCTGCTGACATTCATACAAATCAGGTCACATTCATACAAAACACATACTACTACATACATACTACATATTACTACATAATACTACATGATACTACTACTACTGCTTACATGGCGAAGATGGTACTTGAAGATGAATATGTCGATGAATATAATGATGAATATGATGATGATTAAAATCAAAGAAGATAATGATGATGATTAAAATCAAAGATAATGATGATGATTAAAATCAAAGAAGATAATGATGATGATTAAAATCAAAGAAGATAATGATGATGATTAAAATCAAAGAAGATAATGATGATGATTAAA